>SKCR01005190.1:0-123343 GCA_019454045.1 Zanthoxylum bungeanum | reverse complement strand
GATAGCCAGTCACTCGAGTGTCTTACAGCCGAACTATGTACGGTTCGCTCAAACTGCTGAGGAAAGGCTTTCGTCAGCGGATTTGTATGATTATCGTCTGATGCAATTCATTCGTCATCATCACAATCGCCACGATGTATGATCCGAACGAATCAGATGAATAGTCGAAGTATATATCTGGATCGTTGATGAGACCATTAACTCTGTATTCTGCACTGTAGCCTAGCTCAGCTGCTAACAGAACTATATCTAATCTAATTAGATTTTTTAATGACCCAGATGCCTTCTATTGCTGCCTCAGCCGCAGCAATAACCCGCATTTGTTGTTTATTATTCGGCAACAGCATCTTGCTTAGAAGATTCCAGCTCACTGTACCATTATTAAAAACTGTATAGTACCGTTGTTACGACTTTTAGTCGCTTATCGGTTAGGAAACTTGCAACAGTGATCCCAGTCACTTCAAGTTCTCCATCTCCATAGTTTAAGACATCATCTTTAGTTCTCTAAGATAATAACAGATGTTCTTATTATCAATCCAGTGACTATCACTTGGATTTACCTGTTTGTGACTCCATATGCTCAAAGCGTATGAGACACTAGGTCACGTACATTTTTCAATGTACGAGTTCTCGGAGAGTGTTAAAAACTTTAAATCTATCCTAATAGATATTTATTCCTAGAATAAAGGTTGTTTCTCCCAAGAATTCTACGGAGAGTTTTCATGAAAGCCAAGCTTTCACCGATTATAATATGGGAATATCATTTCCAAGAAATGACATATCATTATCATAAGGACATTTAGTATCAGTGCGCTCCCACTAACCTCTTTATATACACAAATCATTTCATTTTGAATTAAATCATACACCATTATGATTACATCAAAACGTTAGTTCCAAGAACGTAATGCTTACTTCAATCCCTCTATGGTCGAATAACCCGCAACCTTGTTTGCTAGTTTTGGTACGACAAAACCGCCAGGATGTTGTAAACATCCTCCAAAAGGTTTCCTTTTCAGGAAAGCGATCTTTTGGTTCAGCTGCCATATTTCATAAATGAAACATGCAGCATCAGCAAGCATTATCCAAATGGATTTAACGTGGCAACTGGTAAAAGATTTCGTTGTAATCAACACAATGTTGATAATGATATCTTTCGGCTACAAGCCTAGCTTAGTATGTTGGTATGCTGCCATCCACGTATGTCTTCCTTGAAGACTTATACAGTACCAATAGGCACAATGCCTTGCGGTACAACAACTAGTGTCCAAACATAGTTAATATACATGGAATCCATTTCGGACTCATGGCACTTCGCCATAATATGGAGTCAAGGTACTTCCTCATACGTAGTCAGTTGGTATTTCTCAAAAGATTGACATCTTTATGAGGTGAGATCAGAAACCCATACCCTAGGTTGTTTTCCGACTCTCTCCGATCTACGCGGTTCTTGTGTATTCGAAGATTACTGGTATAGTTTCATCCATGATGAACTGTTCGTTTTCCATTAAGGACTTGGTGCCTTGAACAGTATAACTCCGATTTTCATTGAGTTTTACTATCCTCTCACTTACCACTGCATATCGGTATTCCTTTTAGGAAAACCGCATGGTGAGCAACAATAACATTGTTCTCATAGTGAGTTGTATAAGTACTATACGTTGGTTTCCCTAGGATAACCAATTACATTGGGCACTTATCCAATTTGGGTTCTAGTTTAGTATCATCCAAACGTATGCCTAGCATTCTTAAATCATCCGGAGTGAGAAAACCCAGTTTATTTCCTGTTCATATCTAATATGAAATCTGTCAAACAGATTTTCATGGAACCTTATTAAAAATAAGTATTGCGCTGTTAAATGCTTATCCTTTGAAGGAAAATGGTAGCTCAAAGCGACTCATGATTAACCTTATCATGTCCAATAAAATTTGGTTTCTCCGTTCGGACACACCGTCAAATTGACGTGTTTCGGGAGGAGTCCTTATTGAAAGAATACTATTGTAGGCATTGTATTTTTACACATTAGCCCAATGATGAGTCTCATATGGAGGCAACTACCTCTTTAGTCATGAAAGTCGCGGGAAACAGACGTTGGAAGGGTAAAGTTGGAAAATAGAAATTTTGATGGATTTAATCTCGTTGTTTGAGCTTCGGTTGCTTGTTGAACTTCCGTTTCAAAGCTTATCTTAGGCCCAAAACCCCACAAACTACTTATGAAACCCAAACCAAACCCAAAATACCCAAGCCCACCAAGCCAAGCCAAACCCACGCCCATGAGACACCATTCACGCCCATAGCCTTCCTAAATAGCCAAAATCACATTTAACACATGCCTAAATCAAGTCAAATCCCTTCCTAATTAAAAGAAATCAAATCAAATCCCTACCAAATCAAATCCAATCACCACCCCAAATAAGGAGATCTATTCCTTATGAAGAACCAATTAGGAGATTCTTTCCTATTCAAATTAGGAAGTCTTCTCTCTTTGCCTATAAAAAGAGGCCTTCAACCCCCATTCAAACCCTAGCACACATACTTCCCCAGCACGTCCCAAACACTTTCTCAAGCCTCCTTGCACGTCCAAAAAGCTCCTTGAAGCCTCCATTTCCGAATCATTAAACCTAAGCACCCTCTATTGCCGCATCTTTCATCCTTCACCAACACCTTTCACGCCTAAGCCCCTTTCACTGCCCTCCATTGCCGAATTTTAGTCACCATTCACAGCCCTAAAACACACCAAAAATAAGCCTCAAATAAAGTCCTAAAGTCGCACTAAACACTCTCCAAACACAGCCCCATTCGCAGCCCCAAAACAGTCCCCAAAAAACGCCCCCACTGCACCTTGAACTGCCGCATCTTCACCTTCTGTTCTGGTCATTTTTGGCTGCGGCTTTAGCCAGCAAAACAGCCATAAAATCACTTAGAAAACCCCCCAAAAACCTCCATAAAGTTTCCCTAAAAAATCCCCACAAACGCACCTCCCTAAGCCTTCAAAATCACCCAAAACAGTCCGTTAAACCACCAAGACAGTGACCTGAAACGTAGCAGCGAAACAGACTTGAAACAGCAGCCCGAACAGCAAAACAGCGAGGAAAGACGTTGAGTTGGTGAACTAAAAGAGTAGCGGATCATTCACCCTTCCAACGGACGTGTAACGCCCTTTCTTAGACGACAAAAGAGGTTAGACCTGAGGGCACCTTTCTACTTATCTTCTTTATTTTTGTTTTATTTATTATGATATATAATTTCATGAGAGTCGTTTGAAGCATGATGTGATTGTTGGATGAGCGGGATATGTGTTCTCTTTTGTGGTATATCGGATGGAAACCCGGACGTAAATTCCATAGCCGATTCCGAATGGACGGTAGTATGGTCTGCACTCGGGATACAATGCCACGTCCCACTTAAGATACACGTATCTCGTCTCATCCTAATTTGTATTTGAGCATGTTATAGTCTTTAGGTTATATGTTTATTATTAAAGCATGGTTTAATTTAGTTTGTTATTTATTTGTTAAAGCATGTTTAGGTTGTTCATTATGCATGTTCTTAGTTTATGATGTGTTTGGTAATGATTTATACATGTTGATTTAATGGTTCAATATGCTTGTTGTGTTACATTGCGTGAAATTATTTGGATGAAAGCATGTTAGATCTAAGTACCCTTGAGCATGATTATTGAGTAGACTTGGTTAGTTCATTGCACAAATTATATCATCACAAGTGACATAAGTAAGGGACCATTCTGAACCCACGGTTTGAGGTCTTCCCTTGCGAGGGGTGAGTGCGGCCTTAAATCTTTGTCCCGGTTCACACGGGTGGCGACTCCATGTTATTTCATACTTCCCAACTAGGCCGCGAGCCTAGAACAGCGTCGTCAAGTTCTGTGTCCTACAACTATACTCTTTCAAGTATTTGAGAAACTTATTGCTTAAGTATTTTCATCATGGTAAAACCGTGATGTTTTAATACTTTAGCCGATCTGTTCGTCTATTTCGTGTCGAAACTCTAAAAGTTTCCGATTTGTGTTCTTCAAAAGAAACACAACCATAACGCGATGCCACATCCGTAAAGGTCACGAAATATTCATATCCACCTTTAGCCTAGCTAAACATGGGCCCACTTACGTCACTATGAACAAGGGCTAATAGATCGGTGGCACTTATACTTTTACCAAGTAAAGGTGTTTTAGGCACTTTGCCCAATAAACTAGATTCGTAGACTTCATTTGAATGGAATCAAATCCATCCTAGTATCCACTCTTCAAAAGTGTGGATATACGAGTCTTGTTTGATTGTGTCCCAGACAACACTGCCACAAATAAGTCTCATCTGATCAAATCAGTTTGAGCTATTTGTTTGTCAGGTTATATGTTTGAGATTTATTTATATTCAAAATATAAATACCGTTATTCACATCTAATGTTTTTATCTCAATATCATCTTTAAAATAAAACACTTTAGTGTTCTAGAATATAAAGGTATACCCGCAACGGTTAAACCCTGATATGGAGATAATGTTTCTAGTCAAACTAGTTACATTATAACAATTTCCTAATTTAAGTACACACCCGAAGGGTAGTTCCTAAACTTAGGTATCTACGGTAAAACATCGACTTTCGTCCCGTTTCTGATTCGCAGATTAATCTCAATTGAAGTCAGTATCCTGCTCATAGAAGATTCTGCACATCAATGCATATTTATGTATCACACTTAGTATTTAAAATCCAATTTTAATACTAGTAGTGAACATATTTATGACAAACATATTTGAAGTCAGAGCCTTGTTCGTCTTCAATTCCTTCATGTTTGCTTTGTCCATACGGCAGTCACGCTTCAGTGATCCCATTTGCAACAGTTTAAGCAGACATCTTTGGATATGTCCTTTGTTTTCCTAGAAGACAGTAATGATTTTGCCTTTTCCCTTTTCTATATCCCAGAAGCCTTTGGCCAAGCCTTGGGTTTCTAGAATATCGAAGTAAGGTGCGCCTTGCGCTACTTGCCTTATTGCAAACTTTGGCTTTATCTCCTGGAGAATAGCCATTAACTCTCCAAGAGTTATTAATTGCAATTTAATACTTCTAAGGTCTAAGAATAAATTTATGAAGATCCTTCAATTTCTTCATCATACTTTAAGGATCTAATCCTTAGTTCTGATTAGGAAATTAAGGAGTCTTTATGGCAAGCATAATGGATTAAACATTAAAGTTATCATCACATGAATCTTCCAAAGATCATGCTCTACTATTTGATTAACTCCGGGTTTAGGCCTAAGATGTTATTTTATCAAATAAAGTAACTTCTTAGTTTCAGGACTATCCTGAAATTTATTCCCAATTTGAAAATTAAAGTCGTCTAAAAACATGTTCCTTAGGATAACGTTTTAAACACTAATCTTTCAATATAATCTTGATTCTAATAGTCCAACTATTTAATCAACGATTTCAGGTTCAATCTAATGTAATGATTACTATAGTCTAACTATATAACTTATTACAATTTTATTGGTTAAAATCAATATATATTGATTACTATAATCCAATTATAATCATTATAAATGATCGGTAAAATTCAATATATTGATTACTATAATCCAATTATTAATAACTATAAATGAAGGGTAAAATTCAAATATATATTGATTACTATAATCTAATTATATAATCAACTATAAATGAAGTAGTTTGAATACAGTCCAACTGTTTAATTAAAACAACAATAAATATTAGTCCAACTAATATATAATTTATTTGACGAATGATATTTGATTGAGCGCGTATGGCAAGTAACTAAACGAATATTGCAAATCTAATACTTGCCTCCCACTATTTTTCTGCGAGCCTCTAACCCTCTGTCGAGTACTCGGGAAACCATGTTTCCTAGTGGGCTAGGATCCCGTTAAATAACACACAATCTTGACTTTGGCCAACAAATTGTATGATACTTAACTAGGTAGATCTCTAAGATCAATTGGATCTCATCCAATTCCTAGATCCAGTAGGTGGACATCCAAGTCCGAAACATATATCTTATATATGCCAATATATCAATATATTACCTAACCTTTTTTCCTCTGAATCAACTAAGCCTTGGCTTTGGCACAACAAACTTAATGATCCCAGTTAAGCGGAACCCATTGACATGGAAAGCTTCGTAATCAATGTCGACAAGAAGTGATCTTGACTTTGGCCAACAAATCACGAATTGGACAAGACACCGATATGGAACAAAACTCTCATGATTCAAACACATCCGCAATTGACAAAGGACTTGACTTTGGCCAACAAACCAATGCCAACTTTGGATCTTGAGTAAGAATCACTCAACGGAATGAAAAACTTAATATGTTTGAGGGTTTTTCGCGTGCAAATTGGCAACCAATTTATTATCTTTGTTAAGGTCTCATCATCATAAACCCTTAAACATGCATTCTAAATACATATAAAGCACGTATAAATAAAAAATTAATAATGATATACGGATGGATATGTCATAAATTGTTCCTAGAACAAATCACTCTTTTTCTCCGCTCCCCGGCTAGAACTATTCTAACTTCTACCCAATAACATAATACAATAAAGAAACCTCATTTACATTGAGGGGAATAGGTGAGAAGAGAAATACAATGAGAAATGAGATAAAAGGCTGGACACACAGGTCCAATTTAAATAAATTCTAAATTTATTACAATTTCCAAAATTGCCCTCGCCCTTCTAATATCCATCCGATATACATTATTCATACAACACATTCATGTAATCATACAAATTATGTTATTCAATCAATCTAATCCAATTAATTAATCTTTGAATTAATGACCATCCAATGTTCAAACAACGATTTGATTTGCACGAGTCCAACTCGTTTAAGAATAAATACTTAAAGTACGTATTCTTGAATTATATCGAACTACAACTTTAAATCCAATTTATTGTATTCAATACTATTCCAAATTTAATATTAACACTTACTTATAAGCCTAACAGACTTGGATTCCAAATCCAATCTTAATGGTCTCAAAGGCCCAATAACATCCAATGTCATTTTAATTAAAGTCCAATGGGCTTTTAATTAATTCTTAAGGCATGGGCTTTGGCCATAATGGATCAAACCCAAAATGCCAAGGCCCAATAGGAATCACCCTATTGCCAACAAATCAATTTAGGCCCATTAGGCCCAATTAAATTCTTTAAAGGGCCAAGTGATGTTTTGGACTTTATGGAATTTGTTTTGGGCCCAATTGGATCCAATCCAAAAGTCCAAAACCAAACTTAGTCAAACCAAGCCCATTAAGCCAAATACACACTTTTAGCCCAATTCATAATTAAAGGCTTATTAACATAAGTATAATATTCCAAATATCACAATTACTTTAATTAAATTGTGTTAGCCATATTAATTAATTAAACTCTCAATATTTCCAAAATACCAATTAACTTAATTAATCATGCTTAATCCATCAATTCATGCTTACACAAATTGAAGCCAAAAATCATCATTTCATGCTCAACCCAAATTGAATCCTAAATTCATCATTTCATGCTCAACATGCTCTTTGATTATAACATAAACATTATTGACTTTGATTCTAATCCAATCAAACCAACAATCAACATTTAAACATGCATTTAAACACATCATTTCATGTTATAAAAATTAAAAAAAAAACTGCAGTCCAAGACAGTGTATATTCGGCCATGTTAAGAAATTTTAAATTTTTGATCCAATCAATTTATTTCAAATCTAATCATGCACAACTCTAAGTTAACATAATCTAAGCATGCTCAAATCATCAATTTTAAGAAATCATGATCAAAACATAAAGGCCCAAATTTTAGTCCTAAAATTTTCATGCTTAAAAGTGGTTCTTGATACCATTGTTAGTGTTCCTAGAATATTCCAAGGATCTAATAAGCATGAAAGCATTTTCATAAATTCAAAATAAGTTGCGGAATATACTTACAATGAACGGATTTGAGCTTCTAAATTTTGAGAAGAGATCTCCAAGATCCAAGCTTTAAGTGATGATTCCAACTCTTGAAGTAGTTTCCCTATCACCTTAGTTGATTTCTCCAAGTGCTAGCTTTGTTGATTTTGCCACAAAATCAAAGAGAAGAAGGCCATAGTTCACGCCCATTTGCCTTGTGTATTAGGGTTTTCATTTTCCAAAAGATGTGTTACCTAAGTGTGAAGAGAGAGGGCTTGGGTTTTGTTTTAGGGTTTTTAACCTTTTCACCAAAACCATGTAGTTGGGGTAATTTGGTTTCACCTAAACCAAGTGGTGGAAGAGTAAGTAAGTGGTTTTGGCATAAATGCCAACCACTTTCCAACCACCACTTCACATGTGTGACATGTGTGAGTGGGGGCCCACCATTTTGAATTCAAACTCAAAATGTCTCTACGAACATTTGCGCGGCGCAGTTCCTTTTAATCTGATTAAACGAACTTTCGTCGCTAAATAATTAAATCTAATTTAATTAAATGACGATACCTCGCAAATATATTACGAACGTCGTTTATGAATTAATTCTAAATTAATTCATTTGTTCGTATTAAAGTCCAACTTTAATTTCATAACGAAATCCAATTCATATTAATATATCTGATATATTAATTTTAGCCCATACGAATAAATTAAATAGAAAAATAAATTTAACTATTAAATTTATTTTACCGATTAATTCCAAATTAATCGCGTTCTCTCTCTCCGAACACATTTAATCCCAGATTAAATAATACCTCAATTAATCCCATATTAATTTTCTCCATCTTAATTAATCCCAGATTAATTCTCTCTTTTAATTAATCCCAGATTAATTCTAATTAAATCAACTGTCATCGGTGAATCTTTGGGAAGCGACTCAAGAGATCCATGGATATGTTGGCCAGTAAATACGGTCATCAGATTATCCGAATACGTGCGTACCTCGTACCACGTGCTTACCGATTTACAAGACTTGGTTGGCTTCTAGCAAAGCACTGTGCCTACCCAATTCTCCATAAATATTCTTACTGGAATATATAATCTATGTCGGGCGTAGTATACGTAGTATTGCGTATTGCGATCCAGTATCGAATGTCACGTGCTAGGCCTGGGGCTGGAACTGTGTCTCCTTGTACGAAGCACATGTCGGATGTCTGGTAACTAGTCTCTATAATCGGATATACATGACCTAGTCATAATATCCCGATGACTGCAGAGTACTTAAGAGCACTAGTACCGTATCCTACGTGACATCATCTCCACTATGACTGGAGTGATACTTCCGTGTTGACATCACACCCAATACACTACGATTCTCAATATACCCAGGAGAGGCGTACACAGAGAACCGGTTAAAGCCCTGGACGACCAAAACTAAAGCATACCGATTGTCGCAAGTATTAGCGATGCAAGTCTCAGGTTAAGACCAAATACACCTACCCTGATTTCGGACTTCCATAAACACATAGTCATACTACCAATGGAATTCCGAGGGGTCTATCCAGAGCGAAGTTTTTTTCTGTACCATCGGTAAAACACAAACCTCCTGTCACATTTGCATGAGTATCATATACCCAAATATATGAGAACTATGCCGTTATGATCTCACATAACGCGCACAAGTATAATACTAGTCTATTCCGCATTATCGATGTCCAATCTCGATAATACTACGACTAGGGATATTTAATGATTAATCCTTCGAGGACTGATACTGTCTCATATCATCTCAATCCAGGAACTAATAATAGGGACCTCCTATCATTTATACATCTAGGTGATCTAATCACAAATGATAAGAGTGCAATCTCCTTGTCACATAGTTAATTTGTACAACAACACCATGATTTTTACAAATAGTGACGATATGGGTCATAACTGTCCAATAATTATATCTATAGAGATTTGATGTTTGTATCTATATCTCTGGAATAACCTGGATACCTGTGATTGAGTGATTATACGTATGTAGTGACCTCAACCCCTATGGTTCAGAGCGTTTATCTGTGTTCGTCATAATTTATGGGTGGGTGAATTATGGACATGAAATTTGATTTCGTGACGGATATGCCTGAATCTAGAGAGTCTCACCAATGAAATACACTCGTAGAGCACTAGGGCAACTGTTATGAATAATACTGATTATTTATAACTCCTTTAACGGTTAAACGAAAAATACATGCAATCGGGACCTAACGGTCATTTCCAAATTAATGTGTATTTATATTTGATATATAAAATTGTGATATTTGATATATATCATTAATATATTTGAGATATTTATTGTAAATATAATACATATATTTAAAATATTTATATTTATTATTTAATTGTTAAATAATTAAATTTATTAAAAAAAATTAAATATCTTTTCTAATGATTTTAACGTTATTAAAGTTGGAAATGACATGGATTCATTGGAACATATTTTGATTGCTTTATTGAAGATAAGATGTTAACTTTAATATTCTAAAATGTGGACTAATGAAAATCAAACAAAATTAAATATTTTTATTTATTTTTATTTGTTGAATTCGGCCATTGTAAAAGAATATACAAAATTGTTTTTTTTCAATTACAACATACACACAAGTTTAACAAAATATTACAAAGTGAGTTGAGAGCAAAGGTGAAGAAAGAAAAAGGAAATACAAAGCCAGAATTTGGAAATTTTGTAAGTAATTTCACACTTTCTTCTAAATAGAAATTGTTTCTATTATTCTTAACTTCAAATTGTGTTGTTAAGATCATGTCTCTACTCTTTTAGTTTGTAAATAAATTTTTGGAAGCTTTTTTTAAGGTGTTAAGCATGTATGATTAATTTATAAGCTTATTAGTGTGATTAAGCTTAATATATTAATAAGAATTTAAAGTTGTCATTCTAGAGTTGATTAGCCATTCATAATTAACCTAGAATTTTTCTTGATTAATTTCATGATGGTGAGACTTGATTGGTGTGGTAATTGGCTGATTAAAGTGTTGAATTTTGTCAATTTAATATGAATTGTGAAATTAGAGTAATTTATGAAATTAAAGTTCTTAACCCATTCCAATTTTGGGGCTTTTCATAGATATGATTTAATTTGATGTATATTAATTTGGGATTAATTGAATTTGATCTTGATGTGTGTTTTGAACAAATTAGGCCAAAATGCAATTAATGAAAAAAATCTGGGCAGTTTCGGCAATTTGGAAAAAGTTTCTAGATTTTGTTGTAATTTATAATTTTATGTATTTGACATATATAAATTATTTTGGGATTGATTTGGAATCAATTAAATATGTATTTGACATTTTAATGACCAAAATTAATTTGCAAAACTTTGGGGTAATTTGGTAATTATAAGAAATATGATTTCTTAGATTAAAATTTCAGATTTTATGTATTGGTTAATTAAATATATAAGTTTATTTAATTGTTCCAAGAAAAATTTTTGAAATCGGAAAAATAAGTTTTCCGCGCTCCGCTGCGCCAACTCATAATTCCTTATAAAACCCTACAAAAACTACATAAAACATCTTTGTATTGGAAAGCTTTAATTAAAAGAAAATAAGTTGAATTTCAATGTGTTGGAACATCTCGTGAAAATTTTACTGCTTTAACACCATTTAATTTACAAAACTTGGCTCATTCTCTCCTAACTTGAGAATATGACCAATATACAATCAATTGCAATCTTAATAGGATCAATGTAAGGTTCTAAATAATTCAGATCATCTTGAACACATAAATTAAGGACATGGCATGTGCAACGAAAATGAAAAAATTGACCCCCCAAATTCGGTTGGCATCTTTCTTTTAAATCTCTAATTGATGTAGTATTTGTAGATGCATTATCAAAAGCAATTGTTAAAATTTTACCTAATAAATCATATTCATCAAAAATTACTTTAATCATTTTATAAATATTTTATGCAGTATATTACTCATCAAAAACTCTAAATGCAATAAGTTTTTTTACATGTTCCATTTGTTGGAGTTGGTGCTTGGAGCGCCAATCCGGATAATGTATAATACATTATATTTTATTATTTATTAATAAAACTACTACATTTTCATTTCAAATCTTATTAATGGTATTGTCATTGTGCATATTAGATTGATGTATAAATATGTCAAGAATGACATCGACCTTAGAATAGTCATGTAGTAATATTGGACACTAGGTGGACTGACATTGGGATAAATATCACTATTATAAACTATTCTTAAAGTGTGTGTGTGTGGTGTGTGTGTATATATATATATATATATTCATAGTCGTTGGTTTTGAAATACGGTCGAATTCCTATAACTTAGAAGACTAGCACATGTCGTATATTGGAATTGGAGTTCCAATGGTTTAACCTGATGTACCATGAGTTTTGGAAACTCGTATAGATATGTGGGTATTGGTTGGACCGAATATTGAATGACTCACAGGCGATTCCTAATAGTTGGAAGTACACACCACCATCAATAGGAATCTCCTCACGTCGAGTAGCATATGTAATCCTTTGACTATATGATAATATTGATTTTGTGTGAGATCCTCCACACATTGATGCCATATGTCAAAAACCTTTCATGGTCTAGCCTCTCGATATTCGTTGGGTGTGGACCGATGCACTCGGTAATCAAGTGTGAGTCAAGATAGGATCCGTCGATCCGTATGTGTACCATAATGGGTTTAGGTATCAATGTGAGTAGGTCAGGATTCTTAAGACTTTGGCCAAAGCCGATCATCTAGGATGGATCGCATCAATTGTAACGAATCGTGGAAATATTGACATGAGATGTGCGCCTTGGAAACTTGACGGTTTATTCTATGTTTCCTAAGCACAACTCGGATATCCTACGATAGAGGGATTGATAAACATATGTGATGACCTCGACTTGTATTGTTCAGAAAGGCCGTTCATGTTCTTCACGAATTCGGAGGTGACTGAATTGCGTACATATTAGTTGTTGGGGTTGGTGCTCAAAGCGCCAATTCCCGGTTGTATTTCCTTGTAAATACTATTGTAAATGTTTTATTATGAATAAAATGAGCAGTTTCTATAATATAATATATCTTCTTATATGGTAAAGACGTAACTGACCTTAGAATGATTAGTCATGATGCATTTGCAAAAGCGTCGCAACTGACATTGAGTTGTATCATGACGTTGTCATTCTCAAACGGTTCCTGGTCAAGGTTAACACTACTTGGTCAGTAAAGTAAACCCGTAGAGACCGGTACATGTTGTATACGAGAATATATGATTCCAATGGTTTATCAATGAACCATGAGTCTTGGAGACTCGTATAGACGTGTATGTGTTTATAGCGGATAAACACTGAATGACTCATCGAAGATTCTTAATGGATGGTACACCAACCTCAATAAGAATCTTCTCAGGTTGAGTAGCATTTGTGATTCTTCAACTTGAGATATCAATGTGGGCACATGAGACATCTTTCACACTTAGATGGCAGTCACGTCACCGATCTATTCAGATCAGACCTCCGCCTATTAATTGGGTGGGGATAGATCCCCATGTTAGTGTGTCCTACACATGCCAAGGATCTCTAAATAAGATTAAAGTGTGAATTAAACAAGATAAGTTGCCGAATACTTACATTGATCGGTTGGAAAATTCAAAATTTTCTTTGGATGTGAAAGCTCCAAGCTTTGTGTTGAGTTCTAAACTTTTGGGTGAGCTTCCCTATCACCTTGTTGGACCCCAAAAGTGATAGCTTTGATCAAAAATTGAAGTAAAATTTCACCTCCAAGAAGTAAGAAATTCTGCCAAATGAGAGAGTTGGGAGATAGAGTGAATAGTTCACTTTCCAAAAGTGTTGACTTTATTGGTGTGTGGTGTAAAAAATCCAATTTATTTTTGCCAACCACTTCCGTCATAAGTTGACAAGTGATGTGAGTTGTGGGTCCCACCCAATTAAATTCCAAATTTAAGTTAGCTTACACAACACACTTTGGGCCCGGGTTCGTTTAATCCGATTAAACGAATTTTACGTCGCGACGTAATTAAATCCAATATAATTAAATAATAATGCCTCGTAAAATTATTACGATAGTCGCTTACAAATTAATTCCAAATTAATTCGTTCGCTTGAATTAAAATCTAATTTTAATTCCGTATTGAAATCCAATTTCAATTAATATATCCGATATATTATTTTAGCCCAAATAAATAAATTAAATAGAAAAATCAAATTTAACTATTAAATTTATTTTATCGATTAATTCAAAATTAATCGTGTTATCTTCTAGACGAATTTAATCCCAGATAAATTATTGACGCAATTAATCTCAAATTAATTTTCTCTCTCATAATTAATCCCAGATTAATTGTGTTCGAGTCAAATGTCATTGGTGAATCTTTGGGAAGCGACCCAAGAGATCCCTAGATATGTTGACAGTAAATACGGTTGTCGGACTATCCAACACGTGCGTATCCCGTACCATGTTCTCACCGATTTACAAGACATGGTTGGCTTCTAGCAAAGCACTGTGCCTACCCAATTCTCCAGAAATATTCAACGAATAATAAATAATTTGTATCAGGCAAAGTATACAATGTATTGCGTAATACAATCCAGTATCGGATGTCACATGCTAGGCCTAGGGCTGGAATTGTGTCTGCCCCGTACGAAGCATATATCGGATCCCGCGTAACTAGTCTCTGTAATCGAATAATCATGACCTAGTCATATTATCCCAATAGCTACAGCATTTAAGATTACTAGTATCGTATCCTGCATGATCATCATCTCCATATGACTGAAGTGATACTCTCATCTTGACATCACACCCAATACACTACGATTCTCAATAAACCCAGCAGAGGCGTACACAGAACCTATTAAAGCCCCAGACGACCAAAACCAAAGTATACTGATTGTCGCAAGTATTAGCAATGCAAGTCTCAGGTTAAAGATCACATACACCTACCCTGATTCGGATTCCCATAAACGCATAGTCACAATACCAATGGGACTCCGATGGGTCTATCTAGAGCGAAGCTGTTCCCGGTCCAACGGCTAACAGAACCTCCTATCACACTTGCATAAGTATCCAATACTTAAATATATGAGAACTATGCTGTTAAGCTTCCACAATGCGTATAAGTGTAATAGTAATCTATTCCATATTATTGATGTCCAGTCTCGATAATACTACGACTAGGGATATTTAATGATTAAACCATTCGTAGATTAATATTGTCTCATATCTTATTAATCTGATTTAACCATATGGACTTTTATCATTTATATATCCAAGTAATCCAATTACAAAATGATAAAATAGCAATTTATTTTGTCACATAATTAATTTGTATAAAAATAAAATATCTTTTACAAATAGTGATGCTATTGGTCATAATTGTCCAACATTCTCCCACTTGGCTCATAGCCAATCACTCAAGTATCTAACACCTGAATTATGTACATGTCGCTCAAACTTTTGCTGAGATATAGCTTCGTCAGTGGATTTGCAAGGTTATCATCTGATGCGATCTTTTCGATCTTGACATTGCCACGTTGTATGATCTCACGAATCAAATGAAACCGTCGAAGTACATACTTGGATCGTTGATGAGACCGTGGTTCCTTAGCCTGTGCTGTAGCTCAGCTCAGCTGCTAACAGAACTACTCCTAATCCAATTAGGAATTTATAGATCCAAAATACTTCTTTTGCTGCCTCAGCAGCAACAATGTATTCCGCTTTTATTTTTGAATTGGTAACAGTATCTTGCTTGGAAGATTTCCAGCTCACTGTTCCATTGTTCAAACAAAATATGTACCCAGATTGTGACTTACAGTCGTCTTTATCGGTTTGGAAACTTGCAACAGTGAACCCAGTCACCTCAAGTTCTCCTTCCTCATAGACTAAGAAAGCATCCTTAGTTCGTCTAAGATACTTAAAGATGTTCTTAACATCAATCCAGTGACCATCACCTGGATCGGCCTGATAGTGACTGCACACGCTCAAAGCATATGAGACATCAGGTCGCGTACATGCTTGTCAATGTACGAGCTCTGGGAGAGTGCCAACAACTTGTAGATCTATCCTAGTAGATCCTTATTCCTAGAATAAAGGTTGCCTCTCCCATTTCTTTCATGGAGAATTTTAATGAAAGCAAAACTTTCACCGATTGTAGCATGGGAATGTCATTGCTAAGAAGCAATACATCATCAACATATAGGACAATGAATGTCAGTGCGCTCCCACTAACCTTCTTATATACACAAGAATCATCTTCGTTTTGAATGAATCCATTTTCTTTTATAATCTCATAAAAACGTTGGTTCCAAGAATACAATGCTTGCTTTAATCCATAAATGGATCGGTTTAACTTGCAAACCTTGTTTGCACGTTTTGGCACGAAAAAACTGTCAAGTTGTTGCATATAAACATCCTCCAAAAGTTTTCCGTTAAGGAAAGCGGTTTTGACGTCCATCTGCCATATTTCATAATCGAAATATGCAGCAATAGCAAGCATTATCTGAATGGATTTAATCATGGAAACATGTGAAAAAGTTTCTTCATAATCGACACCATGTCGTTGAAGATACCCTTTCGCTACAAGCCTAGCTTTATATGTTTGTATGTTGCAATCCATGTTTGTCTTCTTTTGAAGACCCATTTACTACCAATAGGCACAATGCCTTCTGGTACATCAACCAGTGTCCAAACTTGGTTGGTATATATGGAATCCATTTCGGACTTCATAGCCTATTGCCATAAAGCGGAGTCGATACCTTGTATCGCTTCTTCATACGTAGCCGGTTCATCTTCCTTAATAAGATTAATATCTACATGAGGTGAGATCAGAAACTCATACCTCTCAGGTTGTTTTCTGACTCTCTCCGACTTATGTGGTACTTGTGTCTTCGAAGATTGTGGAACAGTCTCATCCCTGATTAATTGTTTGTGTTTCGTTAAGGGGTCAGTGCTGGAACAGTATCACTCCGATTTTCATCGAGTTCTACTTTCCTCCCACTTATCACTGCATCTATGAATTCATTTTCAAGGAAAACTGCATGAAGAGCAACAAATATTTTGTTCTCTTGTGGGTTGTAGAAGTAATATCCTTTGGTTTCCCAAGGATAACCTTTCGTTTCCCAAAATTCAAGTGTATAAACCCTAGATTCAAATCAAGTTTAGATGGGCTCTGATACCATTGTTAGTGTGTCCTACACATGCCAATGATCTCTAAACAAGATTAAAGTGTGAATTAAACAAGGTAAGTTGCGGAATACTTACATTGATCGGTTGGAAAATTTAAAATTTTCTTTGGATGTGGAAGCTCCAAGCTTTGTGTTGAGTTCTAAACTCTGGGGTGAATTTCCTTATCACCTTGTTGGACCCCAAAAGTGCTAGCTTTGATCAAAAATTGAAGCAAAATTTCACCTCCAAGAAGTAAGAAATTCGGCCAAATGAGAGAGTTGGGAGAGAGAGTGAATAGTTCACTTTCCAAAAGTGTTGACTTGGTTGGTGTGTTGTGTAATAAATCCAATTTATTTTTGCCAACCACTTCCATCACAAGTTGACAAGTGATGTGAGTTGTGGGTCCCACCTGATTAAATTTCAAATTTAAGTTAGCTTACACAACACACTTTGGGCCCGGGTTTGTTTAAGATTAAACGAATTTTCCGTCGCGACGTAATTAAATACAATATAATTAAATAATAATGCCTCGTGAAATTATTACGATAGTCGCTTACAAATTAATTCCAAATTAATTCGTTCGCTTGAATTAAAATCCAATTTTAATTCCGTATTGAAATCCAATTTCAATTAATATATCTGATATATTATTTTAGCCCAAATAAAAAAATTAAATAGAAAAATCCAATTCAACTATTAAATTTATTTTATCGATTAATTCCAAATTAATCGCGTTATCTCTTCTAGACGAATTTAATCCCAGATAAATTCTTGCCGCAATTAATCCCAGATTAATTTTCTCTCTCATAATTAATCCCAGATTAATTTTGTTCGAGTCAAATGTCATTTGTGAATCTTTGGGAAGCGACCCAAGAATTCCTTGGATATGTTGGTAGTAAATACGGTTGTCGGACTATCCAACACGTGTGTATCCCGTACCACGTTCTCATCGATTTACAAGACATGGATGGCTTCTAGCAAAGCACCGTGCCTACCCAATTCTTCACAAATATTCAACGAAGAATATATAATCTGTATCAGGCGTAGTATACAATGTATTGCGTAATACGATCCAGTATCAGATGTCACATGCTAGGCCTAGGGCTGGAATTTTGTCTGCCCCGTAAGAAGCATATATCGGATCCCGCGTAACTAGTATATGTAATCGGATAATCATGACCTAGTCATATTATCCCGATAGCTGCAGCATTTAAGAGTACTAGTACCGTATCCTGCGTGATCATCATCTTCATATGACTGAAGTGATACTCCCATCTTGACATCACACCCAATACATTACGATTCTCAATAAACCCAGTAGAGGCGGACACAGAACCTGTTAAAGCTCCAGATGACCAAAACCAAAGTATACTGATTGTCGCAAGTATTAGCGATGCAAGTCTTAGGTTAAAGATCACATACACCTACCCTGATTCAGATTCCCATAGACATATAGTCATAATACCAATGGGACTCCGAGGGGTCTATCCAGAGCAAAGCTGTTCCCGATCCAATGGCTAACATAACCTCCTATCACACTTGCATAAGTATCCAATACTTAAATATATGAGAACTATGACATTAAGCTTCCATAACTCGCACAAGTGTAATACTAGTCTATTCCGCATTATCGATGTCCAGTCTCAATAATACTATGACTATAGATATTTAATGATTAAACCATTCGTGGATTAATATTGTCTCATATCTTATTAATCTGATTTAACCATATGGACTTTTATCATTTATATATCCAAGTAATCCAATTACAAAATGATAAAAGCAATTTCCTTTGTCATATAGTTAATTTGTTCAAAAACACAATGTCTTTTACAAATAGTGATGTTATGGGTCATAATTGTCCAACACCTCAGGGTGTCCTGTGTGTATCGAGATAAGATCTGTCAGTTCTGTGTACAGAGCATAGGTTGTCCATATTGTTGGGGTTGGTGCTCACAACGCCAATTCCCGGTTGTATTTCTTTATGAATACTTCTGTAAAATATTATTATTTTGAATAATATATGCAGTTTCTATAATATAATATATCTTTTAATATGGTAAAGACATAATGACCTTAGAATGACTAGTCATGGTACAGTCGCAAAAGCGTCGCAACTGACATTGAGTTGTATTATGACGTTGTCATTCTCAGACAGTTCATGGTCAAGGTTTACACTACTTGGTTAGTATAGTAAACCTGTTGAGACCGGTACATGTCGTATACTGGAATATATGATTCCAATGGTTTCTCAATGAACCATTAGTCTTGGAGACTAGTATAGACGTGTAGGTGTTTATAGCGGATAAACACTGAACGACTCACCGAAGATTCTTAATGGATGGTACACCAACGTCAATAAGAATCTTGTCGGGTTGAGTAACACTTGTGATTCTTAGACTTGAGATGCCACTGTGGGCACATGAGACATCTTCTACACTTAGATGGCAGTCACGTCACCAATCTATTAAGATCAGACCTCCGTCGTTCGTTGGGTGTAGATAGATCTTCAAGGTGTCCTGTGCGTATCAAGATAGGATCCGTCAGTTCTGTGTATCAGAGCATAGGTAGTTCATATCATTAGCAATCAGATAAAAACCATGGGCCCGTGGTACAGTTTAGAAGCAAGTTCTAAACATTCTTTTTGAGATTGCTAATAGAATAGTCGACTGGATAATCCCCATAGAGATTTGACGTTTACATCTATATCTCTGGGATATATCCGGATACCTGTGACGGAGGAATTATACATTTTCCATGACCTCGACCTGTATGATTCAGCGAGTTTATCCATGATCGTCATAATTTACGGGTGGATAAATTATGGACACGAAATTGGATTTCGTGACGGATATGCCTAAATCTAGAGAGTCTCAATAATGAAATATACTCGTAGAGCACTAGAGCAACATTTATAAATAATATTGATTATTTATAAGTCGTTTAAAGGTTAAACGCAAAATACATGTTTAGGGACCCGATAGTCATTTCCTTAATTATTGTGTATTTACATTAAATACTTGATTAATTTAAATACACATTAATTAATAGTCAAATTGAGATATTTGACTAATATCATAAATGTATATATGTATTTAATATTTAATGTAAATATAATACATATATTTAATATATTTGTATTTAATTAATTAATTAATTATTTAATTGTTAAATGATTAAATTAATTAAAATATAAATATCTTAAGATTTAGATATTTATTTTTATGGCTAAGTTGCCTTTGTTGACTTTGTTAGAAATATCTTTAAAGTGTTTTTGGATATTTTAACAAGTTGGCTTAATGAAAACCAAATGAAATTGAAATTAATTTTCTTGTATATGTTTGTTGTAATTTTCTGCCAAGGCCAAAAGTTGGCAAGTATATATTGTTTTAATTTCATTTGGTAAGACAACCTAATACACTTTAATCAAAACTCCATTGAAAGAAAGAAAAAGAAGCTTGAGAGGAAGAAAAGTAAAAACAAAGAATAGTTTGGTTTTTAGTAAGTTTTCTTAACTTGCTATTAGAAAGGAAAATGTTCCTTATGTTCTAGGCTACATATTGTGATGTTCTCATGTTATTCTTTTCTTTATTCTTTGTGTTTTTATTGAATGGAAGTTTGTTAAAAGTGTTGAGCATGTATGAACTTGGAAGATTGTTACTAGTGTAGTAACAAGCTTTCTTTTATGGTTTTAGAACCTTGTTGCTAATCTAGAGTTGTTGACCCACTCTTAAATGACCTAGATTTGATCTATAGTTATTTCATTGTGTTGAGACTTGAATCGGATGGAAGAAACATGATTGAAATAATTGATTTAACCAATTTGGTCTAATTTGTCCAATTTGAAGAAATTGAAAAATTAGGGTTTAAGACCTCTTCCAAATTTGGGGCTTTTCATTTATATTGTGTATATGATACATATGAAATCGTATGTTGATTGGATTTCATCTTGATGTGTTTTGAACCATGGAAGTGCAAAATGCACATTAGGCACCCTTATGGAGGCTCTCGGCATTGGCTCAAATTTTTGGGATTTTTATTGCAATTTGTGTTTTGACATTTGGAACATATTAGTAATGATTTAGAATCATTCAAAATTGTTTCGGACAATTTCGGACTAAAATAAACAAAATACAAAGTGTAAGGGCAATTCGGTAAATTCACATAAATTTGATTTATTGAATTTTATTTCATAATTTAATTATTGGGTAATTAAATAAATATGTTTATTTAATTAATCCGAGAAAAAGTTTTGAAATCGGAAAATTTGATTTTCCCGTGTTTCCGCTGCGTTACTGGATTTAGCCCCTAAAACCCCCTACACATATATGATTAGCAATCAGATAAAAACCATGGGGCCGTGGTACACTTTAGAAATCAGTTTTAAGTGTTCTTTTAGAGATTGCTAATAGAGACGTCGACGAGATTGTCCCTATAGAGATTTGACGTTTACATCTATATCTCTAGGATATATCAGGATACCTGTGACGGAGGAATTATACATATGCCATGACCTTGACCTGTATGATTCAGCGAGTTTATCTGTGGTCGTCATAATTTATGGGTGGGTAAATTATGGACACGAAATTGGATTTCGTGACGGATATGTTTGAATCTAGAGAATCTCACTAGTGAAATATACTCGTAGAGCACTAGAGTAACTTTTATGAATAATACAGATTATTTATAAGTCGTTTAAAGGTTAAACGAAAAATACATGTGATGAGACCTAATAGTCATTTCCTAATTATTGTGTATTTGTATTTAATGATAGATTTTATTAAATACGCATTAATTAAATGTCAAATTGTGATATTTGACTTATATCATAAATATATATATGTATTTGGATATTTAAAGTAAATATAATACATATATTTAAAATATTTGTATTTAAATAATTATTTATTTATTTAATTGTTAAATAATTAAATTAATTAAAAATATAAATATCTTAAGTTTTGATATTCTTTGGAAATGCCTTGAGTTGCTTTTGTTGACTTGTTGAATTTCATTAAAGGTGTAATGATCAAGTTGCAAGTTGATTAAAGCAAACTTAAATGAAAAAAAATATCTAGATATTTATACTACACAAATTCGGCCAAGGGCAATTTTGTGAAGTATATATTGTTTTGTTTCATTTTCATTAAATTAGGGTTCATTAATTACCAAAAACAAATACAAAAGAGTTGAGAGAAAAGTTTGAAGACAAAGAAGAAAAGCTTGAAATACTTTGATTTTTGTAAGTCTTTCTTTAAATCTTTCAACTTAGAAAATATTTCTAACATGATTAGCTTCAAAATGTGTTGCTAGGATATTGTCTCTACACTTTTAGTTTGTATTTTAATTGGTTATGAACTTGTTTGAAAGATGTATGCATGTATGGTTTTAAAATGAGCTTGAAATGGTTTCAATGGCTTACTTTTGATTATTTGATAATCATGTTTCCATTCTAGAGTTGCTAAGCCACTCATTGATGACCTAGAATTTTTCTTGAGTTGTTTGGTGTGGTAAAGTTTGAATTAAAGTGATGGATTTAATTGATTTGGTAAATTTTGTCAATTTGAAGAAATTGTAAAATTAGGCTTCTTAACCCTCTCCAAATTTGGGGATTTTCATATATGTGATGTATTATGGTGTTTATATGATGCATATTAATTTTTGGTTTGATTGGATTTGATCTTGGCATGTTTTGAACACAAAAGGACCAAATTGTAAAAATTGAAAAATTTAGGGCTGTTTCGGCAATTAGCTAAAAATTGGAGATTTTATTGCAATCTAATTTTGATGTGTTGGACATGTTGGAAATCATTTTAGAAATGATTTAGAATCATCCAAAATCGTATTTGACAATTTTAGGATTAAAATGGTCAATTTGTAAAGTTGTGGGGCAATTCGGTAATTACCAAGAAATTTGATTTCTTGTGTAAATTTTCAGAATTTAATAATTGGGTAATTAAATAAATAATTTTATTTAATTGATCCAAGAAAAATTTTGAAATCGGAAAATTTTTATTTTCCGCGTTTCCGCTGCGTTACCGGATTTTCACCATAAAACTCCTACATTAGCTAGGCTTATATGACGAATGTGTCTGAACTTAGAGAGTTTCAATATGAAGTATACTCGTTTAGCACTTGGGTAGCTGATTAATTTTGATAAAAGATAATAGTCGATAGTATAATTATCAACTAAGATAATTAAGTGTTATTGAATAACATTGATTATTTACTTTGACCTAATTGGATTAATTGGATTAATTCAATAATTACACAAGGGCTTAATTGTAAAATCATAATTATCTCTACCATTTGAGGATATTATGGTAATTGTAAGTATGTAATAATAAGTGGTTTTGGCTTGATTTAATTGGATTAAATCAAAATGACAAACATTGAACTAATTCATTTCCTAATCCTTGTCTTGATTTAATTGGATTAAATAAAAGTGGTAGACAATGGAGATTAGTCACACCTAATTTACATATTTGGATAAATTAGATTAAGCCCACCTAAAAGTTGATTACAACTTTTATTAATTACAAATTACCTAAATTTTGCTATAAATAGCAAGTTTTAGGAAGGTTTTAATTAAGCAAAGCAAAAGCTTGAAAAAGCTAAATACAAGCAAGTATTAGAGAAATTACCCTAAGTTAGAGAAGTGTTTAGAGAAGCTTTGTGAGGTCTCTACAATATTTCATGTAGGAGAAATCAAGATTGGATCTTGGGGTGAAAATTGCTAGCATTGAAATTAAGATTGGATCTTGGAGTTAAGCTTGCTAATCTTTGGAAGTTCTCCAAACATTTCAACAAAGAGAAGTAAATTGGATCTTTGAATCAACATTGCTAGGTAAGTTTGATCTTCTCTAAAAGTTATATTTTTCATTAGTGAGACATATAATGTTGAATTATGTATTACATACATAAAATTGAAATTAGGCTAATTAATTGTGTTAGGATGCTTTGGAAGTATAAACACAATATGTTTGTAATTGGGTCAAAATGTTTATGTTAGGCATAAATATAAAATTAGAGTTTGAAACTCTAGATAATAGCTTGGAGCTAATGCTATCATTTTAGAATCACTTGACCATCTTTGAGTGACCTAGAATTGTTCACAAGTCACTTCATCGTGGGATTCTAATTTGGTTTGTGTTTTGAATTCAAAATTTACGCAAGTGCGTATTTAGAATAAATTAAAATTTTTGTAAAAATATTTGATATTTTGAAAAACTTGATTTTTATTCTATAACATGAGTTGATGTTGGTTTTGATGTTAAAATTTAATTTTGGGTGTTTTTGAAATGTTTATGGAGAGTTGGAAGTAATTAGGATAATAGATCCTAATTCATGCAGCTTTATGGAAAGAGAACTGAAGGAAATGAAAAAAAAATTGTTAGTGTGTTGGGGACTACAGTAGCGAGCGCACTGTAGCGCGTACAGTGCTTGCGCGTAATGTGGTGCGCCCGGCACGCGCTATGCGTGTTGATTTTATTTTCTCTCGTTCTTTAGCTTTCGGACTCCGATTCAGGCCCGGTTTTTTCCTATACACTTGTAATGAAATATAGTATTTCATTAAATTAATTAAAATTACACCTATACTTGATATCCATGGGTTTGACCCATTTTCGCTGCGCGGGGTACCGATCCGACCCTAGGGGTTCCACAATCGCCCCAACACCAAGATGCATCAATCCAATGACAAGTCACACCCATGCATGAATGTGTTTGTCAATGGTCACTCCAAATATCAGAACAAATAGAAAGACGACCTTTAATATCTTTAAATATTTCATTTAAAATAATTTTATCATTTTTATATAATTTAAAAATTTAACGTTTTGTTGTATTTCTAGTCATTCTACAAGCATCATGTTTTGAAGCATTTCGAACGTAATTAGTAAAACCAATTTTTTCACCAAAACTTAAAGAAAGATGTGTCATACAAGTAAATTTAGTAAATTCTTCTATATTTTTAACATTAGAATATTTAAATAAATCTAAAGAATCCATACCTCTACTAGATGATACATACCTGCCCATTTGTGTTTGCGTTGTATCAAGTCCAATTTCAGCAGCATGATGTCTATCTAAGTGCTTGTTCATATTGCCATAACTTCCAACAAATTTATTAGATACACCACAATAGTTGCATATTATTCTTGGCCCTTTATTTTCAATATCGACTGAACGAAAATGAATTTTGAAAATATCGAAGGATCGAGCATTAACTTCTTTTCTCCGTGTACCAATACTTTGGCCGCTCTCTTGGGTTGGCACATTGGACATGATGTTCTCGGATGAGCTTGTCAATTTTTATAAATATTGAATAATGAAATAATTGAAAAATGAGAATGAGGAATTGAGTATGAGAGAATTGAGAATGAGAGAATTGTAGAAATTGAGAATTTATGTGTTGAAAAAAATGAAGAATGACCCATATTTATATATTTTTGGATTATTTTGTGATACCTAAAATACCTCTAAAACTAGCCGTTTTATTAATGTTATTAAATGTAATTTAGTAATTACCCTTAATTTTTTTTAGTGTGGCTCCCTTGTTGGACATATATGACCCATAGCATCACTATTTGTATAGAATATGGTGTTGTTGTACAAATTAACTATGTGACAAAGGAAATTACTCTTTTATCATTTGTAATTGGATTACCTGGATATATAAATGATAAAAGTCCATATGATTAGTACTTGATTAATAAGATATGAGACAATATTAATCCACTAAGGTTTAATCATTAAATATCCATAGTCGTAGTATTATCGAGACTGAACATCGATGATGCAGAATAGACTAGTATTACACTTGTGCGGGTTATGGAAGCGTAACGGCATAGTTCTCGTATATTTAAGTATTGGATACTTATACAAGTGTGATATGAGGTTCTGTTTACCGATGGTACGGAAACAGCTTCGCTCTGGATAGACCCCTCAGAATCTCATTGGTAGTATGACTATGTGTCTATGGGAATCCAAATCAAGGTAGGTGTATTTGGTCTTAACCTGAGACTTGCATCGCTAATACTTGCGACAATCAGCATACTTTGGTTTTGGTCGTCCGGGGCTTTAACAGGTTCTGTGTACGCCTCTTCTGGGTATACTGAGAATCGTAGGGTACTGGGTGTGATGTCAAGATGGAAGTATCACTTCAGTCATATGGAGATGATGATCACGCAAGGATACAGAACTGGTACTCTAAGTGCTATAGCCATCGGGGAAGTATGACTAGGTCATGACTTTCCGATCATAAAGAGACTAGTTTCTAGTGATCCGATATATGCTTCGTACGAGGCAGACACAACTCTAGCCCCAGGCCTAGCATGTGACATCAGATACTACGTATACTACGCCTGACAAAGATCTTGTATTCCGTAGAAGAATATTTCTGGAGAATTGGGTAGGCACAGTGCTTTGCTAGAAGCCAACCATGTCTTGTAAATCGGTAAAGACGTGGTACTGGGTACACACATGTTCGGATAGTCCGATAACCGTATTTACTGCCAACATATCCAGGGATCTCTTGGGTCGCATCCCAAAGATTCACCGATGATATTTGACTGGAACAGAAAAATTAATCTGGGATTAATTATGAGAGAGAAAATTAATCTGGGATTAATCATGAGAGAGAAAATTAATCTGGGATTAATTATCAAAAGAAATAATTAATCTGGGATTAATTGCGTCGAGAATTTATCTGAGATTAAATTCGTCGAGAGGAGAGAACGCGATTAATTTGGAATTAATCGATAAAATAAATTTAATAGTTAAATTAGATTTTACTATTTAATTTATTTAATTGGGCTAAAATAATATATTAGATATATTAATTGAAATTAGATTTCAATACAGAATTAAAATTTTAATTCAAGCGAACGAATTAATTTAGAATTAATTTGTAAGCGACTTTAATAATAATTTTGCGAGGCATAATTATTTAATTAATTAGATTTAATTACGTCGCGACGGAAAATTCGTTTAATCAGATTAAACGAATCTGAACCCAAAGTGTGTTGGGTAAGTAATTTGAATTTTGAATTTAATGTGGTGGGACCCACTCACTTACATCAACTAGTCATTTATAGATGGAAGTTGTTGGGTAATAAATTGGATTTTACTTACCCATTTCACCCACCAACAAAATATATATTAAAAATAAATTTTGGAAATTCTTTTTATCTCTCTCTCGGTTTGGCCAAAAGGCCATTAATCTTCATTTTTCATTTTGGCGCAAAAGTGGCCATTGATTTCTTTTAAATCAGCAAAAGCAACATTTGCTTTTATTTTTTAAGGAAAAAAAAAAAAAAAAAGTTGTTGTTGTCTTCTCTGGAAACTGCCGAAAAGGAAAGCAACTTTTACTTTTTCTTTGAAAATTAAATAAAAGGCAATAGCCACTGACTTCTCTCATTTTTTATGGCCGAATAAGAAAGAGCAATTGCTCTCTATTTTCTTTGAAAATTGCCGAGAGAAATAAAAGTTTTTTGGCCTCTGATGGCTTCTTTTGAAGAAGGCCGAATTGGCCTCTGTGTGAAGATTGGCCGAGAAAGGCAATTGGGTTTTTCTTTTGAAGATTAACCGATTGCTTCTCTCTCTTGGGAGATAAAATTTATTCTATTTGTTCTTGCTAGCACATAAGGGAGTCAAATGAAGGTGATAGGGATACTCACCCATGAGCTTGAAAGCTTCCACATCCATGAAATTTTTGAAATATTAAATCCGATCAATGTAAGTATTCCACAACTTTCTTAATTAATTCACACAATAATCACGCTTAGAGATCCCGTTGCATGTCTAGGACACTTACATCCCTGCCAGCCCAACGGCTACTAAACGGTTCTACGGTTCCAACCGGAACCATTGAAGCCCAACGGCTAGTTTCCAACCGGAACCATTGAAGCCCAATGACTACTAGCCGTTGGGCTTCAATGGTTCCGGTTGAAACAGCAGAACCGGTGGAACCGAACGGTTCCAACCGTCTGGTTCTGTTCGATTCGGCTAGGGGCGAACCCTAACCGAAGCGAACAAATTCGGTTTCGATTCCAACTTGTTCGATTTCGATTTCAAACCGGAATCGTGGTCGGGTCTAGTTAAACATAGATCAACACGAAACTCTAATCGAAGTTGTTGACGGTGGATTTTGGTCTCAGGGTAATACGGGAATTTCACCTCCGAGGGAATCCTCCTTCAATAGTGAATTTGTTTGGTTATGGGGGACCAAAAGCAAATTTAGCGAGAGACAGATAAACACACCAATCGACAAAGAGATTTAACGTGGTTCGGTGGATTTGGATCCGACCTACGTCCACGGATACAAACGGGATGATATTTTTATTACTTAAACACTTTTTTCGGGTCTCTTTCTGTTTTCTACAAGTCAGAGCTTGAAGATTCAGATCTCTAATTTTTGATGCCCTTTACACATACTCTGCCCTCCTATTTATAATAGTGCAGAAATCAGATTCCTTCTTTTACAAAGGTTTCCTAGTTGAAACAATTTCCCTTTCCCATAAGGATTCATAGTCAAAAACTACATTTACTTCCTGTATAATACTAGGACATTGACTTACTAGTTTACCCATTTAAAGTAGGATAACTTATTATCTTATCTTGTATGGATAGAATGTCTTATCTTCCCGAACATGTCTTGCCCTATGCTCGATTTTCACGAGGTCGGTCTTCATGTGGTCGGTCATAATAGTCTTTTGTACTGAGAATGCTGCTACCGATCTGATAGTGCTCGGTCATCCGAACCAAAGTGGTCGGTTATCGGATCATAAAGTTCTCGGCCACTCACTCATGTGGTCGGGTCGGTATTAATGATCTTTGACCAAGGAGAAAATTACCATTTTGCCCCTGTCGTGCTGTCTTAAATACCATAGTGCCTAAAAACACCATCAACATCTGTCCCCTAGTTCTCGGTAACAACGAGTTTGCGAGTTGATGCCGGGAACTATAAAAAAGATGGTGTGCCGATGAATCCGTCGGTGGTTACTCCAGGAATCGCAGAGAAAAATGCCTTGGCTGCAAATCTGGTCCTTCCTGCCACCCTCATGTGCTCAGTCAACGAGGATCCCGATATCTACCCGTGGAGACAATGCTTTGCCCTTATGCTGACGACGACCAACTCGGTGGGGCGTAACCCGACCCCGAGCTGAAATGAACACTTGGCTCCGGGGGAAATGTTACGTCCCTAGACCAAAAGGACGGACTCGGTGGGACATGACCTGACCCCGAGCTGAGAAGAACACCTGGCCCTGGGGGGATGTCACGTCCCCAGACCAAAAGGACGGACTCGGTGGGACGTAACCCGACCCCAAGCTGAGATGAATACTTGGCCCTGGGGGAATGTTACATCCCCAGACCAAAAGGGCGGACTCGGTGGGACGTAACCCGACCCCGAGCTGAGAGAAACCAAGTGACCTCGGCGGAACGAATCCAGCCCCGAGCCGAATAAATAAGTGGCCTCGGCGGAATGAATCCAGCCCCGAGCCGAATAAACAAGTGGCCTCGGCGGAACGAATCCAGCCCTGTGCCAGGTAATCTTTGGGACTTGCTCAGAAGGGAATTGAATCAACTTTGTGAAGCTCTACCGAATCTGACACGGGCGTCCCCTTGCCAGACCAGCGAAAAACAAAAACTTTAAAAAATAAGACCAAAAAGGTGGGGGTGGCTCGGCACTTGTCCCAAAAGAAAACTTTTTACAAATGTAAACAACAGCACGGATGCCTCAAAACAGCGTCCTGCCCGAGGCCTCCAAAACACAATTCTGAATCTTTCAATTCAGTGTCCCGGCGAACCAGGATTCGGATCAGAAGAGCATTTGATTGGTAAGGGCACATCCTCTACACGTCGGTTCACTGGGGAGCCTGTGTATTGTATGAGGGCTCCTCCTTACCACGCTGGAGTAGGCACACGCTACAGGGGCACAACGCATCCCCGTGCTGCGTCTCTCGCGGATCCGGATGATGAATGGATCAAAGAGTGTCCGGGATACTAAGGGCACATTCCTCCTTAGGTCCGGCATCACTGGAGCTAGCAATCGTCACGGAGGCATCATTATCCCCGTGCTATGCTTTCTAACGGATCCATTACATCGGGTAAGTGAGGATCAAAGAGTGTTCGACACATTAATGGCATATTCCTCCTTATGTTCGGTAACACTGGAGTAAGCAATCGCCACGGGGGTATCATCCCTCCCCGTGCTATGCTTCTCACGGATCCTATGCATCGAGTATGTCCCTGAGGACCCCGAGCCAAGAGAGATACTTGGTTCTGGGGGAATGTCTCGTCCCCAGACCAATGGGCATGACTCTGTGGGACGTAACCCGACCCCGAGCCGAAAAAGGCACTTGGACCTGGGGGAATGTTACGTCCCCAGTCCGAAGGGCTGACTCGGTGGGACATACCCCGACCCCGAGCTGAAAAAGGCACTTGGACCTGGGGGAATGTTACGTCCCCAGTCCGAAGGGCTGACTCGGGGGGACATACCCCGACCCCGAGCTGAAAAAGCACTTGGACCTGAGGGAATGTTACGTCCCCAGTCCGAAGGGCTGACTAAGTAGGACATACCCCGACCCCGAGCTGAAAAACTAAGTGTCCTCGGCGGAGCAAAAATCCAGCCTCGAACCGATGGTTGAAGCGGCCTTGGTGCCAACTGTCTTTTGTAGTGGGCGTCGAGTATGTCCCCTGTTTTTGTATATGGCTTTCAACTTTGTTTTAAGAAAGCGGATGAAAAAATGTTTTATTCATATTTGGGGACATACTGTCCTCCTTACAGTTCTTCTGCGGGATACTTCGAGAAAAAACTTTATATTTGGCTCATTTGTGGGCATTGTTTGATACCTACCGACCACATTGTAATCCCGGGGCCTGTTCCGTTCTAGTACGTCTGACTCCGAGTTTCGTTATAGTTTTCCCTGACCGATTAGAATCTCTGGTCAGTGCTATGTGTCATCTGCCTAGTCGCCATAACTTCATGGTCAATGTATTTGTTTAGGTATCTGTTTCGTGCCAGGTCTTCTATCTATTCCCGCAGATCTTTACACCCGTCTGTTGTATGTCCTCTGAAGTTGTGATGTATGCAGTAAGCCTTTTGGTTCCTTTTGTCCGGGGGGAATCTCCTTTGGTCGGGTTCTACTAAGAGGCCTTTCCCCTGGATCTCCATGACAATTTGTCCCAGTGGTTTCTTTAGGGGAATGTATGCATCTTCCCCGACCACATGGTTTACTTGGGTCGGCACCCTTCTTTCTTGGTTGTCTCGGTGCAGTGGTTTGAACTCCTTGTGTTTCGGGGGTGGTCTTCTGGATTATCTTTCTACACGGCGGGGGGCGCCCTCTCTCGTGGTCCTTTCTCTGATGGTGTTCCCTTTTCGGGATACTTTCTCTTCGTTCTCTAACAAAACGAATTTTCGGGCCACCTCCAGGGCGGTTGCGTAGTCCGGGGTGTCTTGGATCCTTAGGTGGGTCCATAGCCTCCCGATCTTCAAGGCTCCCTTCAAGCTTTCCAGGGCCTCGGGGGATTCATACCCTCCGACTTCGAGTACCATATTATGGTATCTTTCAATAAATATCTTCAAAGGTTCATCGTCTCCTTGTTTCATAAGCCTTAGTTCTCCAATTGTCTTTCTGGGGATACAAGCCCCCTTGAAGTGTCGTATGAATGACTTTCTCAGTTGTGTGAAGCTGCTGATGCTTCTTGGGGCTAGGCTTCTATACCATAGAATGGCCGGTCCGGCCAGAGTTAGGGGAACACTTTACAGATGGCGTCCTCTGTTACCCCTTGTACCTCCATTAGTATGACGAAGCCTTCAATGTGGGTTTTGGGATCGGTATGGCATTTGCATGGCGCCATGGTTGGCATGCTGAATCTTTTCGGGAATTTCTCTGTTTTTATTTTTTCTGTGAGGGGGGACTCATCTTTGCCGTCCTGGACATCCCCTCTGTTTGTATTGGGGTATACTCCCCATTTGACCAGCTCCTCCCGCAGCCAAGATTTCATGCTGCTGTCTTTGGTTCCATGCCGCCTCCTATGGTTTCTTTTTTTTCTGCTATCTTGGGAGTGGTGCTTCTCAGGGTCGGTATCTTCTCGTACTTCTTCGGTATATTCTTTCCCTCTTCTCCGGGTGCTGTGAGGGCTATCGTAGGAGGAGTCTGGTGATGATTTGTCATCCTCTTCCTCCCATGTGTCCTCGGTCTGGGAATCTCTCTGCACCACCACGGATCTTACCCTGTAGGGATCCTTCCTCCGGGGTCTGTCGTCCTCACTTATATCGACAATTCTCTTTCCTTCCGCTATTTCACTCCTTCGTCGGCTAGTCCCGGCCTTGAATTTTCCGTCGTGCGCTCCTTCTATCTTTTCCAACCGGTCTACTATGGTTTTTAGCAGAGTCTGGTTTTCCTCCCTTTCTTTCCTCAGGTTTTCCTCGATCTTCTCCATCCAATCCGCAGCCGAGCTCCCTGACGATCGGTGGTTTCCGCCTTCCGCCATTATCTTACTACGCGAGTTGCTTTTTGTTCTGTCCCCACAGACGGCGCCAACTGTTGACGGTGGATTTTGGTCTCAGGGTAATACGGGAATTTCACCTCTGAGGGAATCCTCCTTCAATAGTGAATTTGTTTAGTTATGGGGGACCAAAAGCAAATTTAGCGAGAGACAGATAAACACACCAATCGACAAAGAGATTTAACGTGGTTCGGTGGATTTGGATCCGACCTACGTCCATGGACACAAACGGGATGATATTTGTATTACTTAAACACTTTTTTCGGGTCTCTTTCTGTTTTCTACAAGTCAGAGCTTGAAGATTCAGATCTCTAATTTTTGATGCCCTTTACACATACTCTGCCCTCCTATTTATAATAGTGCAGAAATCAGATTCATTCTTTTACAAGGGTTTCCTAGTTGAAACAATTTCCCTTTCCCATAAGGATTCCTAGTCAAAAACTACCTTTACTTCCTGTATAATATTAGGACATTGACTTACTAGTTTACCCATTTAAAGTAGGATAACTTATTATCTTATCTTATATGGATAGAATGTCTTATCTTCCCGAACATGTCTTGCCCTATGCTCGATTTTCACGAGGTCGGTCTTCATGTGGTCGGTCATAATAGTCTTTTGTACTGAGAATGCTGCTACCGATCTGATAGTGCTCGGTCATCCGAACCAAAGTGGTCGGTTATCGGATCATAAAGTTCTCGGCCACTCACTCATGTGGTCGGGTCGGTATTAATGATCTTTGACCAATGAGAAAATTACTATTTTGCCCCTGTCGTGCTGTCTTAAATACCATAGTGCCTAAAACACCATCAACAGAAGTTGAATTGTTTTGTTCTTGTTAGAGGGTCTGTTTGTCTAACTGGATTATGCTATCTCTAATCAGGCGTACGAACGTCTTCGTTCCCATCTAGGTTTAGAGTTCTCTTAATACGTGGACAGTGTGATTGGCCTTGTTAATATTATTCTTTTTATTTTTTTTTTCCATTATCATTGGGATTGGAAAATAAAAGTTCAATTTTGCAAAATATTTTATTTGAAAGTTATAAAATATTTGCGGGTGAGTCGATACATATTTTTGTTTTATTGAATGAGAGTATGTTTTACTATAGATTTTTTTCCAGAGATATTTTCTTAGTTTCGACTCGGATATGACACATGAATGTTAATATTCGTATTCGGCCCATTTAAACAACGAATATGAAAAATTTACCTATATCCAGCCTTAATGTATCGAACTCTACAGGTCCGTTTGTTCATGCATTTTATCTCTATTAAAACGAGGATATCAATATCCATACATGACCGAGCAATTAACAAGCATATAAAATTATTCTCTTATTCGTCCCTAATATATCATGTTCCACGAAAATTTTTGCTATCTCTAATCCTCCTTAGATCAGATGAAAAGTAGATATCATTTATATCGTATTTGTTTACGTTATCAATTTATCCAAGAGTTTAATGGGTATTTAAATATATATATAAAGAATTAAAGATATACAAATTTTGCTTGTATCACACAAACATACACATAACAAGGTTATAAATTTAGTATTTGTGGATAGAGCTTAGAGTGGTCACACATATAAAGTTACCACTTAAAAGAGGCAGTCATCATACAAGGCAACATAATTTATGCCATGATAAAATAATCAAGATGAGCAACATTTAGTGAATTTGTCAATTGCAATGAAGGCCTATGAATGGCTCAAAATTAAACAAACCAAATAGGGGTTAATAACATGGTTTTTAAAATCAGGTTGTTAAAAAATTGATCTAAACAGGTGAAATCAGTGAACCGGACTGGCTGGTTCCTAACAAAAATTTTTTTTTTTTTTATATTTTTTAATTAATTTAAAATATTTATGATATCAACCGATTCAATTTTTAAAACACTTAAATACAATTCAAAGAGCAGACTCAAACCTTTACTTGTAATTACATAATGGCCCACTTTACAAAAAAAAGAATCAATTTCAGGCAAAAGTTCCAGTTCAGTTCAATGTTCCAAGCTTTTCTGAGATTATATCATTGAATTTACCAACCATCACTATAGCATTTAAACAGCAAGCTCCTTATATCCAAGTACAATTTTGTTTCATTTCATCTTATTTTCAGAATATGTAAAAGCAACAGAAATTACAAAATGTCATAATTAACCAAGTAATAATAGCCACAAATAACAAATTTATGTGTAGTTATCTATGATGTCGACACACCTTAATTACAAGAGAATATTGTGCTGCGGAATGCATGAGCTGAGAACCACAATGGGAGCGTAGAGCCGTTCTTCACAGAGTACATCTCTTTCCACAGTCTACTTTTCTGATGATAAACCAACACCTGCTTATGAGTCGCTAAGAACACATATTCACGGGTCTGACTTATAGGGAAAATGCTTGGCACCATTCCCTTAATACATCTAAGACTCACCCTGTCCAGCAAATACCATTCTTCTCTATAGTAATCTTTCAACACCCAAGTTTTCATCCAAACATCTGAGATTTGAATTATCGACAAGCACCCATCGGATTCCAACAAATAAACCCTATTTCCAGACCCATAACAAACTTCATCTGGCAATGAAATCTTCCTCCAAACATCAAACTCCAAATCCAACACAAGTATACAAGAACAACTACCCGTCAACCAATGTAGAGCACCATTGACAAACACAACTTGATTTCTATTCATATGAGAGAACTGATCATCTTGCACAGACACAAACTTCCTCCATCTATTCGACTCTGAATCAAATACCAAACATATGAAAGTCCCATCAGGCCTATGCCCAAATGTCCGATGATAACCCGCTAACACAAGATTAAACTTTTTTTTTGCTAAATCACAAGCCAAACCAACTAAAGTGGCCTCACCATCAGGATAAAACCTAGTCACATGCCTTTCTCTACTCCTAGGAAGCAACTTCAATTCCCTAGTCATGGGATTACAAACATAATAAACACCCTTTTCAGGTATACTAGAGCAACACAACAAGCCATTACATGAAGCCCTAACTTTAACTCTATCATGTAAAAAATCTAAGGAAAATTCGGAAACACCCCTCAAGTTATCAACACAAATAAAACTAGATTTTGATTCTGTTGAATCTGAAATCTCTACTAACAACATTGGATTCTTAGCAGATACTTCATTGTACAGTTGAATGAAATACTTATCTGACGTCAATTTGTTCCAAAGTTTACACACAGTTTTGGTCCTAAATAGTGACTTAACAGGCAATCTTGCAAGAATTTGTTGTATTACTTCATCTGGGAAAAATCCCATCTTCAAAGAATCAAATTAAAATTTTAAAATAAAAAATCACAAACCCAGTTTAAAAAATTGAAAAAGGGACAAAGATTTGCTTTAAAAAATTAAATTAAAAGATTACAAACCCATTTGAGAACATTGAAAAAGGGAATGAGATTTGCTTACCAGATAAGTTTTTTTTTTTAATGAAAGTGCATTTGATGCAAATGAATTTGGGCAGTAAAGAAAAAGGGTTTTTTTTTTTTTTTCAGTTAAAATAGAAGATAAAATTTTGTTAAGGAATTAAGTTGATATCGGTCAAGTGAAGATGAGATTTTGTGGGGGCCTTTGGATAAAATTAAAAGAGACTCTGATCAGGGAATTGTTTGTGTTTTGTAGTAAGATTCAGATGACGAAAGAAAGTTGAGGAGAAAAGAGAGAGGCAATGAGAATCGCGAGAAAATTGGAAGAAAAATCAACGGTTGTGATTCGGTTTTGCAGAAGATGCTCTTGTAGGAGTTGGGTACTGAGCAACATGGCAAAAAAGATTTGATCCAATGGGCTCAAACAGGTCGATGGTCCGAAAAGTTCATAGCTTATAAGCTTCACATAAACTGGATAAAATTAATTTTTTTTTTTAAAAAAAAAAAGAATAAAAAGATACCACAATTTGATCATAAATAATTATCATTAAAAAGTTATTTTTAAAATAATTGTAAAAAAATACAAGATAGCACAATTTGATCATAAAAATTAATTATTATAAAAGAAATAATTATAAATAAAAAATTATTTTTGAAAATAATATTATAAAAGAAATAATTATAAATAATTTTTTTTGAAATAAATATTTTGAAATAAAAAAGAAATAAATTATTGTAAATACTAAAAAAAATCTATTAATCTAAAACTTTTAATAAGAATAATATTGGCCATTTTTGTTTCTATTGAGTTCCTAATTCGAGGGAAATCAAATTCCATAACCATTTATATAACTAAATATTAGAAATGAAAAAAAAAATGAATTCTTTTCTTCACCTCCTGTATTTCCATCCAAAAAAAAAAATACTATAAAGTACAAGATTTAAGAGAAGAATATGCTTAGAAATACCAGTGGTTTTAGGAATATGTTAAGAAAATTGAGACATGGTTGCCAAACGAAGCCCGTCCATATGCCTAACAATAATAAAGATCAAGAGAGAATAGGGTCCGCCTTGTGCCCAAAATTAAGATCCCAATCTATTGATAGGAGATACATTTTAAGAATTTGCCTAAAAGAGACGTTACCAAGATTATTCTTTGATGCTGAAAAAAAAGAAATATACAAATTGAAATGTTTTCATTTAAGATGATTCTTTTCATGTACATGATATGTTTCCAATTGAATAAATTGTACAAGATAGAAAGAGAACCAATCATGTATCAACTGGAATTCCGCCACCATTCTTATTGTAAAGGATACTTAAAAGAACATCATTATTTGTTGTAACAGATACCATAAAGCCATTGAATCATGTCCTATCAAGAGGAGGGGAAAAAAAAGTATTATGCACAAAATGTGGATGTTCAGTATATAACCTCGGCAACAAAGAAAAGTAGAAAACATAAGAAATGTGTAAATAGCGGCTAGACGATTACTTGCTATGGAAGTTCGCGTACATTGGTAGCACTTAGACGCTAAATTCAAGAGGTTGAAGAACCAAGTCAGCGTCATCCTTCTGAGATTCTTTCTTTTTTACGATAGAGAATGGTTCAGAATGCATCTTGATAAGCAGCTTATCGGGTCCTGCAGACCTTCCATCTGATAGTGTCCAAAGCGCCAATCTCGTTGGATATAAGGCCGTTGAATTGGTTCATCAAGCCCACCTGTCAAAAGAAGGACATGAATGTTATTGTTTACAATAGTTAAGAGGGATCTCAACATAAATAATGAACTACAACCACCTCTGAGAACTAAATTCAGATGCATGTATTGGTACTCATACTCTACATGACTGGTTTGGCCTATACAAATTTCCTTTATATTGCATTTTTCAAGTTCTTCATTGTTTCAGCACTGATCTGGGGAACATTGTCAAAACTAGTTGGCCAGAGCAAAGATTAATATAAGAGTAAAATACAATAAGGAAACTAATTCATTCTTGTAAGTGATTGAGATTGAATACCAAAAGTAAATTCCAAGAAGATGAGACGAGTTGTAACATAGAACTGACAGAATTAAGCAGCTCATTTACCTGCATACATTAAACCATGTTTATTAACTGCCCGATAGAATGGTCGTGTCTTTTTACATTTAGCAGCTAATTGGAGTTCACTCCATGCACGTGCTCGGTCTTCACGTGTGACTTTACCCGTGGTAACCACCTGAAATCAAGATTTGATAAAAACCATTGATCACAAGTCTATAAAAGGAGCAAGATAGTCAATGCAGACAAGGATAAATTTAAACCTTGGTAAATAGATGGTATGAAGGACGTGGAATACGGGCAAGATTATTGGCCCGGTCCACTGCAACAAGTCCAAACTTGGGACCATAACCATCAGCCCATTCCCAATTGTCAGAAATAGTCCAAAATATATATCCGAGCACAGGGACACCCTATAAATCAACCATTGTAAGGACTAACACGTGATGACTATACAATGAAATAAAGACAGGAAACTGAATTTCAAAAGGAGTGGAAAGTTAAAAGAATAAAAACCGTAATCATGGCTGCATAAACAGCAAGCAAATGTTCTATAAGATATGGTCGACGGATCAGATCTGTCTCATCAGAAATCCCATTTTCTGTAATGATGAAGGGTATGTTCAAATGCTTATATCTATCATAGAACTGATGCAGCATTCGGAACAGACCATCAGGATATACGCCACGTCCAGATTCACTGTATTCATCAGTATCTACTAGCTTCAAGCCAGCACCAGAGATCACTTCCTGCATAAAGAAACATTAATTAGTAGCAAAACCAGATTAGTTACAGTGTTATTGGGTAGAGAGATAATTGAGAACCTGTCCGTAGTAGTTAATGCCTATAAAGTCCAGCCTGTCAGAGATACTATCCACATATGGGAAGATGGTAAGTGTATTAGCCAATGTAACTGCAGCAACATCGAAGAGACCATATGGTCGCATAAATGATACATGGTGTGCTACCCCAACCTTCGACTTTGTTGAGGTGCTGCTGAAAGTAGAAGAAAAAGTTTTGAAAAAATCAATATGACAGAAGTGCAATGGAAAATTATGGAGATGAACCACTAGCAAAACTAGCTTATTACGCAAGCATGTAGATGTCAAAAGGATGCAGATGGTGAGAAAAGATACCAATGCAAGGATTTAGAAAGGAATAAAGGCCTAGATAAATATAATGATAAAAATATTTCAGTAAACAGCCTTGAATATTTGGAATTAAAGGAACTTTATTTTTGGTTGATTTGAGATGGATGATGTAAATGGTATGCATCATGCATGGTTTATATAAGAAACACAAGAATCATAAAAACATTTGCGAGTGTCACGGGGCTTGGGGGGGGGGGGGGGGGGGGGTCGTAAATCGTAATTAATCTTCTAATTTCTCAATGTTGCAAATTGCCATATACACAAGAATATTCTTTGCAGAATTCCTTTTCTGAGGCTTTTAAAAGGAAGAGAAACCTTTTTTGATGAATGTAATCATAGGCTTTTGAGTGTGCAATGGCCATCCAATGCATGGTCTGATTGAAAACACCCGTGGGCAAAGCAGAAGTAGCAATCTCCAGCATATCAGGATTACCACCAGGCCAAGCCCCCGCACAATACGTGAGCATACAAAAGACATGTGGTTCATTAAACGTTACCCAATAATCTACAATATCTGATACACTGTCGACAACAACCCTGCAGAAAATCAGAACACGTAAGACTTGCAAAGCTGATAGGAAAAAAAGAAGTCATTCCACAAAGCATGAAACTATGCATACTCATCAATATTGTTTACCACTGCCCATTCATTTACTAGAAATCCTTTTCTTTATTGGCCATATTTCATTTAATTTTGAAATATGAAATAACCATAAAATTAAATTAAATCTATTTTTCTCCTGAAAGATGGAAAGAAACATGGCAGCAACTGATACCATGACATCATTTCAGAAAGTAAATGGTAATTTGAACAAAGGATGGCCCAGCGCACATGGCTTCCCACACTGTGGGCTCTGGGGAGGATTCAATGTGTATGTAGTCTTACCCCTGCTTGTAAATGGTAATTTGAAAAGCTTGAAAAAAACTCACTGCCAAGTCCAGAACTTAAAGCAAAACTAACCTGGTAAAATCCATGAAATAGTCAACAGTTTTTTCCAGCTTCCAGCCGCCATACTCACCGGCCCATGGTGGCAATGAGTGATGGAACAGGGTCAACATCACTTTCATTCCGTAGGAGCGAACCCTATTGATGATCCACTTATATCGCTCCAATGCTGCGAAATTAACCTAGAACAGAAAATCATGCAACTTAACTAAAAAAACCGCTGAAAATACATTATACAGTAAGACACTTCATATAGCTTATTATTAAGAGAAAGTATGACAATTAGATAGATACGACAATGGTAAGTTAACCTTCAGAATTTTTTAGGTCTCCATCATGGATCAAAGGTTTTAATCAAGTGAATTGGATATACAAAAAAGGAGCATCAGACTTACAGCTTCATTGAGGCCATTGACTGGCTCCTCAGGCATGATCCTTGTCCAATCTATTCCCATCCGAAAGACACTAACACCAGTGCCTTTTGCCAGCTTCAGTTCTGTATCAGGTTCGGACCAAAACCACAGCCTTTCCTCCCTGAAATATTCAAGTTATTTACTTGAGAATATTAGTGTGAGTTTTAACAATGCATGATTGATAAAAGATGATGCTGGGCTAGATGTAAGTAATGTATGTTTCCTAATACAAACAACCTTCAAATATTCGACATCAGATCATATAATAAGCTTACGGGTGAGGAGCATTGTGCCACGCAGTTACTTTAGGAAGGACTTCTTCATTTCCTGCTGATACTTCATCATTTGCTGCTGACACTTCTTCTCCATCATCTACTTCTATGTACTTTTGAAACCCCCTAATCATGGCTTCCATGCTTATCTTAAGAGGTTTCCTTTTCTTTCCTGTCATATTAACTTCTTTACTCGGTAATGGAGCTTGTTGAGACCCACCATCACCAGCAGCGGCACCCACTAATGCATCTGCAGGTTGCAGAGCATCCTTATATGTTTTCTTTCCCGGCTCTTCTTCCGCAAACTGAAGCCAAGCATCATTAAGCCTGTCTTCAACATGTGCTGGTGCCGTTGCCAACCCAAAGAAAAACTCATCTTCCCCTTCAGCTGCATCAAAAAGACAAGGAAACATCATAATTTGATTAACAAAAACTGAAAATAACTAGTCATTTTGAAAACAAGAAAACATGTAACAATCTCATTTTCTCACTAGTAAACTGAATTATTTAATCCATCAAATATTATACACCACACTGTACAATTAAGCAACACTATACATACAAATTGCGATAAAAAAGTCTAAAAAAAATCGTATTGAGCCTCAACTGATGTGGCACCAATCTGTACTGTTAAAGGTGCCACCTAAGTGGCACTTGGGCGGACTTTTCAAACAGCCGCTTAGACGGCTATAGGCAGTGCTTGAGAATTTTAAGTTATGACAACAATTTATATTAAATAAAATTTTGCATGTTTGACTGATCAAAGGCAGCGCTTAGACAGCGGTTAAGCCAGTTGAACAACCAAAATGCCTCATCACGCTTACTGCCTTTGACACCAATCAACAAATGTCAATGTATTAGTATCTATTGACTTTATTATTACATCAATGATGCGGTAGCTATATTGCAACAATTAAGGAGTGATGTGTCATATGCCCTATAAATCAGGATACAAAGTTGTATCCTGACTTTCAATCACATAGTTGTATGACATGACACTCACTAACATGGAGAAATACTTTGATACCACTGTTGTGACGTGATACCACCAACTATAATATGTAAAAATTGAATTAAACAAAACTACCATTTTTTTTTACTACTAAATTAATGATGCAATAATAAAGTACATAATTGCTGGTGCATAACATTTATTGATTGGTGTCACACTAACCAAATCAAATAAAATCTAATAGAATCCATTGACGCCATTATGCTCTAGCACAATTTTGTTTAGATACATGTCATAAAAATTTATGTTGGTTGCCTAAACCTAACAATGGCCCCTCCCCTCTTTGTCGGGCTTGGGACCTGCTATTCTTACTCAAGTATAGGCGGAGTTTGACACTAATTGGAGAAAATCTTCCGTACATAGGAGGTAATATAACCAATTGTATTACTCATTTTTCAACATAAATTGAGTATGGTTTTTTGTAGGGGCAAAATAGCTTCTTTAATTCAAAAACTCTTCTTCACTCTATTTACCAAATAATAGTTACATTGCCTTGCTAAGTACAAGCTGCTGTAGCTTATTATAACGTTCGTCCAGCTATTACGACGACGTATTGCAATTCAGAGTCTGAAAATAACGCCACAGTGCCAAAACGAAGTTTATTTTACTAACCGTCGATATTGAAGGAGGCCAGAATATCAGAGGATTCGTCAATTGGTGAACGAAACGGCCGGAGATTCTTCTTCCGGTAACGCGAAAACGAGAAGGCGTTCGCCGCCACAGTCACCGTCACAAAGATTCCAGCTAGCTGTGTCGCCGATACAAACAGTGCTACTAAAGTCATTTCTCTCACAATTCATTCATCGGGTCGGGGAGAAGGAAAAAAACATCACGTAATTCAAGTTCAATTATGAGTGTGGGACTAGAACGTGTCGGGCCAATGAATCGCCACGTGGTAGGTATGAAGCATGTGACTGTCAGTTTGTCATTCATGATTTGCGTGAACTACACGATGTATACTGTGTATTACTTTTACGGTTCTTTTCTCTGTGATGTCAGAGTGAGAGAGTGATTAGTGTGTATCGTGACAAACAGTCATTTTCTTTGGCGCGTGGAAAATGGATGCTTGAATGAGAAATCATCGTGTGGTCCTGGAACTGTTGGATACGGTGGTCTAATCTAATCGGATGGTAGTGCTTCTGGTCCTTCTCCCCTTTTAGCTCAAACTTTTAACGGAAATATTTTCCCTCGGTCCAGCCACAGAGTCAAGGATCAAAAATACGATCGGGATCGACGAAATCAGTGTTTTAATTATATTTTTATAAAAATATAAAAAAAATCAAAATTAGTAATAAAAATTCGGATAAAAAATCAGCCTGACTCAGATCACAGATTCACTTGCTAATTAGGTCGACAAATTTTGGCCGCTTCACTGCCGACGGACCTGACTTGGGACCATGTTATGATTCAATCGGTACAACTGATCGGTCTGGTCCAGATTTTAATCCTTGATATTTTATTTTATTTTATTTTCAAATAATATGTGAAAATAAAATGAACTCAAAATTTTCATATAATAAACAATACATAAAAAAAAATTATAATTTCCCACTCTTTAAAGACATTTGTGTCAACGATGATTCTATTTGTAAAATTGATTTTATCATTGTTAGTTACATGTAATATGATGCATAGTTAGAAAAAGAACTTTTTTTTGGGTGATAAATGTGTAATCTTTTTTGACCCACATTTTTTGAACTGATGTGAGTGATGAATTGTAAATGGGTTATCTTTCTTGACCAGTAAACAAATAATATTTTAAAAAACACTAAAACAAATAATATTTTAAAAACCACTAAAACGTACAGTAGGGGAGCATCTAAGTTTTTAGGCCGCGTCTAGACAAACGTCTAGGTGGCGTTAAACAGTTTAAGTTTTATTGAAAGAAATTTTATTGTATTTGAAAATTTGGGTTCAATTAGATTTAAGTATATAATTTGGCAAATTAAGGTAAAATAAGGCGGGGTTAGGACAAGTTTAGGATTTAACAAATTGAGGTCAAATAAGTTATAATTTGACAATCAATTAGGTTTAGAATTTGGAAGTTTAGATTCAATTAGGCTTAGAAGCAGGAATTATGAATTTTGAACGCCGACGGCAGCCACCGGCACGTGTTGTTGGGTTCTTTAAGAATTAGCCAATGATCTAATAAGTATAAAAGATGTGTGAATACGCAAGAAGTAGCGGAAATACTTACATTGAACGGATTTGATGTAGGTGGTAAGTTCAAAACTTTTGCTCATTTGAAGTTGCTCGTAGCTCCTCTTTGAAGATTGGTGTAGCTTCAAGCCTTGACGTTTGATTCCAAACTCAATGGGAGAAGTTTCCCTATCACATTTGTATGATTCTTTAAGTGCTAGCTTAGGATGAATTTTGCAACAAAAGTCTTCCTTTTCTTCTTTGAAGTTCACGGCAAAGTGAACAAATTTTGAGAGTTGGAGAGTGGCTTTTCACGCCAATGAGAGAGAAGAGAAAAAATGAGTGAAGTGTTTTTTTTTTTATTTCAAAAATCAATGTAAAGTAATACCAAAATCCAAAATTGGTATATGTCACTTACACATCAAATTTAATAATGCTTGTGTAAGAAACAAGCTAACCAAAAAATCCCACCAACTTCTATCAACCAAAAGTTGATAAAGTTGATTAGGTGATGTGACAAGTGGTGGGCCCCACTTGATTCAAAATCCGAGTGGGCCCGTAAACACATTCCGGGCTCGGGTTCGTTAATTCCGAATTAACGAATTTTCCGTTGCGACGTAATAAAATCAAATTTAATTAAATAATTATGCCTAGCAAAATTACTATTAAAGTCGCTCGCGAATTAATTCTAAATTAATTCGTTCGCCTGAATTAAAATCCAATTTTAATTCCATTATGAAATCTAATTTCATTTAATATATCGAATATATTATTTAATCGATTAATTCCAATTAATCATTTTCTCTCTATTAATTGAATTTTATCCCAGATAAATTCTCGCCGTAATTAATCCTAGATTAATTTTCTCTCTCTTCTAATTAATCCCAGATTAATTATGTTCGAGTCATACGTCATCGGTGAATCTTCGGGAAGCGACCCATGAGATCTCTGGATATGTTGACAGTAAGTCTGGTAGTCGGACTATCCGAACACGTGCGTACCCGGTACCACGTTCTTACCGATTTACAAGACATGGTTGGCTTCTAGCAAAGCACCGTGCCTACCCAATTCTCCAGAAATATTCTTTAAGGAATATATAATCTTTGTCAGACGTAATATACATAGTATTGCGTATTACGATCCAGTATCGATATCACATGCTAGGCCTAGGGCTGGAATTGTGTCTGCCCCGTACGAAGCATATATCAGATCTCTGGTAACTAGTCTCTATAATCAGATAATCATGACTTAGTCATATTATCCCGATGACTGCAGTACTTAAGAGTACTAGTTCCGTATCCTGCGTGATCATCATCTTCATATGACTGAAGTGGTACTTCCATCTTGATATCACACCCAATACACTACGATTCTCAGTATACCTAGAAGAGGCGTACACAGAACCTGTTAAAGTCTCAGACGATCAAAACCAAAGTATACTGACTGTCACAAGTATTAGCGATGCAAGTCTCAGGTTAAAACCAAATACACCTACCCTGATTCGGATTCCCATAGACACATAGTCATACTACCAATGGGATTCCGAGGGGTCTATCCAGAGCGAAGCTGTTTCCGTACCATCGGTAAACAGAACCTCATATTACACTTGCATGAGTATCCAATACCCAAATATATGAAAATTATGTCGTTACGCTTCCATAACACGCACAAGTGTAATACTAGTCTATTCCGCATTATCGATGTTCAGTCTCGATAATACTACGACTAGGGATATTTAATGATTAAACCTTAGTGGATTAATATTGTCTCATATCTTATTAATCTGGTACTAATCATATAGACTTTTATCATTTATATATCTTGGTAATCTAATTATAAATGATAAAAGAGCAATTTCCTTTGTCACATAGTTAATTTGTACAACAACACCGTGTTCTGTACAAATAGTGATGCTATGGGTCATAATTGTCCAACAATCTCCCACTTGGCTATAGCCAATCACTCAAGTGTCCTACACCTGAACTATGTACGGGTCGCTCAAACTTCTGCTGAGAAACAGTTTTCTTCAGCGGATTTGCAATGTTATCATCTGATGCATTTTATTCGATCATTTCATCGCCACGATGTATGATCTCACGAATCAGATGAATTAGTCGAAGTACATACTGGATCGTTAATGAGACCGCGGTTCCTTAGCCTGTGCTGTAGCCCAGCTCAGCTGCTAACAGAACTACACCTAATCCAATTAGGATTATATAGATCCAAAAATGCTTCTTTTGCTGCCTCAGCTGCAACAATGTTCCACTTTTGTTATTTATTCGGCAACAGTATCTTTCTTGGAAAATTTCCAGCCCACTGTTCCGTTATTCAAACTAAATATGTACCATTATTGCGACTTAAAGTCGTCTTTGTCGGTTTGGAAACTTGCAGCGGTGAACCTAGTCACCTCAAGTTCTCATTTCCCCATATTTCCAGAAAGTATCCTTAGTTCGTCCAAGATACTCAAGGATGTTCTTTAAGATCAATCCAGTCTCCATCACCTGGATTGGCCTTATAGCGTCTACATATGCTCAAAGCATATGAGACAGCAAGTCACATACATTTCAAAAACGTACGAGCTCTGGAAGGGTTGTCAGCAGCTTTCTAGATCTATCCCAGTAGATCTTTATTCATAGAATAAAGCCTGCTTCTCCCAGGTATTCCATGGAGAATTTTAATGAAAGCCAAGCTTTCACCGATTATATTATGGGAATGTCATTTCCAAGAACACGGTAATATCGGATGGAAACCCAGACATAAATTCTGTAGCCGAATCCGAATGGATGGTAATGCGGTCTGTACTTGGGATACAACTCAACGTACCGCTTGAGAAACATTCACGCATGTGTTTGTGTCATTTTAGATACCACTTTGGTAATCTCGTTCGAACGCGTTCTCAAACGCTACTCGAACGCATGCATTCAGCCTTATCATGTTCGAACGTGTTTCCAAACGCTACTCAATGCATGCATTCTATTTACCGTTCTAACGTGTTTCTGAACGCTACACGAACGTGCATGCAGTGAATCGACTTCTCTTCCTCATATTTCATGCATGTTTGCTTCCTTGGTCATTTCTTTTGCATTACATACTTAATCATCTCACTTTATTATTGACCCTTTTTACCATTATTATTTATTTATATTTTCGTATTTCTTTATTTGATATGTTTATGGAATTATGCGCTCGTTTTTATTTTATTTACTTTTATTGGTGTGCAAACTTGGGGTGTTGATTAAATTATCTTGCATTGTTTCATAAGACTTGGTTATACTATTGCATAAATCTTTTCATTACAATTGACATAAGTAAGGGACCATTCTGAACCCAACGGTTTGAGGTCTTCCCTTGCGAGGGGTGAGTACAACCTTAAATCATTTCCTAGTTCACACTGGGTGGTGACTCCTTTATTCTCCAATTTAGTCCCCCCACGGGCTATTCCGTACTCCCGACCGGGCCACAAACCCGGACAACGTCGCACAACTCTGTACCATGTCTATGGAGATTTTCATGATAATCCTTGTGCATAACTATTTACTTTTATAAAAGAATTAATTTCCAGTAGATTACCAAATTGTAATTTCATGTTGGGGATTTTGACATTCTTGATCTTATATACCATCACAGATTTTGAATTTGGTTTTACTCCCAATTGTCTTGATATTTTCCAACATATGAGATTTCTTGTTTTACAAATCTTTACGGTTTTTAGAGTTTGTATTAATATGGATAGCCTATGACGGAGGGATTATACGTATGCAATGACCTCGACTTGTATAGTTTAGCGAGATTATTCGTGGTCATCATAATTCATGAGTGGGTGAATTATGCACACGAAATTGGATTTCGTGACGGATAAACCTAAACTTAGAGAGTCCCACAATATGAAGTGTACTCGTTGAGCATTTGGGAAATACGTTATGAATAATATAGATTATTCATAATACTTCACCGAATTAAATGAGTTAATTCGAATCTTTTAAACTGTTCAAAAAAAAAACATGCATTAGGGGCATTTCGGTCAATTAATAATTAATGTGTATTTATATTTGATACAAGATTTGATTTGATACATATTAATTCATTGTCAAATGAGACTTTGACACATGCCAATAACATATGTATTTGTTATTTAATGTAAATAAAAATACATATATAATAAGAATCACATTAATGAATTATTTAGACGTTTAAATGTTAAATATCTAGATAATTAAATTATTTCAATATTACATAAACTTTATGCAATATGTTTGATGATTATTGGTTACATGCGGCATGATTTTATTAAGCTTAAAGTTTACAAATTGGATTTGTTAACTTAAAGCTTATTTTCATTATTGAATTAGATTAATTGACCAAATGACCAAAATACCCCCCCTTTTACCCCTAAGTCGGTTTTGGCATGATATTTAAAGTGGAAAATTTTATTTTCTCCTTTCATAAGAAGCCATGGCCGAAAATTACCTCCATTAAAGCACCCAAAGTGACAAGAAACCCACTTGGATTCGAAATCCAAGCAAACCGCAAGCAACGTACAGAACCCCAATAACCGAGTAAAGTAAACCTGTTGAGATTGGTACATGTCGTATAACTGAATCTCGGATTCCGATGGTTTCTCAATGAACCATGAGTCTTGGAGACTCGTATAGACGTGTAGGTGTTTATAGTGGATAAACACTGAATGACTCACCGGAGATTCTTAATGGATGGTACATCAACGTCAATAAGAATCTTCTCGGGGGTTGAGTGAGCATAGTGATTCTTTGACTTGAGATACCACTATGGATATATGAGTTATCCTCCACACTTAGATGGAAGTCACGTCACCGATCTATTAATATCAGACCTCCACATGTTCGTTGGGTGTGTACTGATGCTCAAGATATCATGTGTGTATCAAGAAAGGATCTTTCAGCTATGTGTACAAAGCATAGGTATTCAATGTGAAATTAGTAATCTGTTAAATTCATGGGCTCGTGGTACACTGTAGAAATCACTTCTAAGTGTTATAAACGATTTCTAATAGAAACATCGACATAATTATATCTATAGAGATTTGACGTTTGTATCTATATCTCTGGAATAATTCGGATACATGTGATAGAGAGATTATACGTATGCAGTGACCTTGACCCGTATGGTTCAGAGAGTTTATCCGTGTTCGTCATAATTTACGGGTGGGTGAATTATGGACACGAAATTTGATTCCGTGACAGATATGCATGAACTTAGAGAGTCTCACTAATGAGATATACTTGTAGAGCACTAGGGCAACTTTTATGAATAATACTGATTATTTATAACTCGTTTAACGATTAAACAAAAAATATATGCAATCGGAACCTAATCGTCATTTCTGAAATTAATGTGTATTTGTATTTAATTCTTGATCTTATTAAATACATATTAATTAAATATCAAATTTTGATATTTAACATATATGATTGATATATATATATATATATATATATATATGATTATTTAATGTAAATATAATACATATATTTAAGATATTTGTATTTAATTATTTAATTATATAAATGTTATATGATTAAAATAATTAAAGTAATAAATATTTTTAGTCATCATTTGCTTTATTAAAGGTTGGAAATGGCATTACCTTATTGGTAACACATGTAAGTTTGCTTTATTTTAGATAAAGGTTATCTTTAATAAATGAAACTTGGACTAATGAAAATCAAACAAGTTAAATCATTTATTATTATTTTTTGTTGCTCACGGCAAAAAGAAGAAATGACATATAAATTTTTTTGGTTTTCATTTTCATTACTTGGACAAGTTACACAAATATTCACTAAGTTAAATTGAGAGAAAAGTGAAGAACTAAAGGAGAAAAAGCTTAGTAACTTGGAGTTTTGTAAGTTATTTCCAATTTTCTTCGTCTGAGAATTGTTTCTATGATTCCATGCTTCAACTTGTGTAGCTTAGAATTTTCTCTAATATTTAATTATGTGAATTATTGTGATGGAAATTTGTTTGAAGGTGTTTAGCATGTATGATTAATTAATAAGCTTATTAGATTAATTAGTAATCAAAGTTGTTATTCTAGAGTTGCTTAGACATTCATAATTAACCTAGAATTGTTCTTGAGTTGTTTCATGATGGTGAGACTTTTTTGGTGAATTATTGGATTGATTAAAGTGTTGAATTTTATCAATTTAGTGTAAATTATGTAATTGGTGTAATTTGTGAAATTATGGTTCTAAACCTAATCCAATTTTGGGGATTTTCATATATGTGATGTAATTTGATGTATATATGATGTATATTAAATTTGGGAATGATTGGATTTGATTTTGATATGTTTTGAACCAAAAAGGACAAAATTATAAATCCTGGAAAAATTTTGGGGTTCTCAGCAATTTCAAAAAAATTTGGGATTTGTGTTGCAAATTGTATTTTCATGTATTAGACATGTATAAATCATTTTGGGATTGATTTGGAATCAATTAAATATGTATTTGACAATTTGAGACCTAAATGAACAAATTACAAAATATGAGGGAAATTCGGCAATTAATAGAAAGTTGATTTCTATGTTTAAAATTTCATATTTTAAATATTGGTTAATTAAAGAAAATAATTTTATTTAATTGTTCCAAGAAAAAATTTTGAAATCGGAAGATTCTATTTTCCGCATTCCGCTGCGCTAACCCTGTAATTCCATTTAAAACCCCAATAAAAATAGTATTAGAGCCAGTCTGATTATGGACACCCGATATGTGATTATGCCTTTAAAATTCAATGTTTACTTTAATCTTGACTTTATGCATACATGTATTTATTTAATTTGATTAAATAAAGTAAAAGCATCTTTTGCGGAAAAAATCCCTATTTGAAAATAAGGTTTTTAATTTAATATGTATTTGATGCATATTAATTGGTCCGTCTTGTTTATACCGCTTATCGATAAATTTTATGCGACTATATCTGAGAACGTGCCAAAGCTGTGAGGATATGGCCGATAGAAATTTATCTGTACCAGATATATTTGATATTATGTGAATTCAAGCGAAAGCGAAATCCTGAACGTGCCAAAGCTGTCAGGGTTTCGCAAGTATCTTGAATTTATCATTGTCAAGTTTAGCTTTGGTACGCCTCCTTGTGAACGTGCCAAAGCTGTCAAAACGAGAAACGACTAGGACCGAAAACCCATGAGTCACTATTAAGTGATTGACAATGAGTTGTCTACCTAATGAATATACGTAGGTGAGAACGTGCCAAAGCTGTGAGCTGAAATATATTCATGGGGTCCACCTTTCACTATTATGTTATGATTTGATTATCGCATGTTTTGTATTCTGTTTGGGGATTACAGTTTTGCATGAAATAGTGGGAGAAACATTTTTAGATTAAAAATCCATGATCTAGTTAATTTTTTATGATATAATATGAAATTATTTTATCTGCTTATCTGCTAACCGTTGATTCGCTATCTATTTGATAGATTTGTGATGGCGGCACCTACGACCAATCCTTTTGCTCGTATGCTTGATAAGAATAAGCTAAAAGGCACTGAGAACTTTGCGGATTGGGATATGGATTTGAGGATTGTCCTCAATTTCAAAAAGATGGGTTACATTTTGAAAGGTCCATTACCGCTTGCTATATCTCCAGATGCATCTCCTGAAGAATTTGAGACTTTCCAAAGATGAAAGGATGATGATTTAAGGGTTAAATCATTCATACTTAGTTCTCTTTCTTCTGAGCTTAAGAAGACAAACTTTGAGATGCACGATGCATATAGCATGATGACACAACTTCGTGAATCGTTCATGAACCAAGAACAGGTCGTGGTTCATAGAGTTTCAATGGAATTGTTCCATTCTAAACTTGATGAGGGGCAGGCTGTGAGCCCGCATGTGCTTCATTTGATCGATTTGATCAAGCAATTTAGGCGCCAAGAATTCCCTCTCAATGAAACACTGGGATGTAGTGTCATTCTCGGTTCGCTCCCAGCATCATATCTCCAGTTCGTCATGTACTTCAACATGAATGGGATTCACTGCTCTTACAGTGAGTTGCATATGATGCTTCTCACAGTAAGGAATATTTAAAGAAAGGAGTTGTGACTCACCTTTCGAAACCTACGTCTCTCTTCGCTTCTTCCCAATCCAAGTCGAATGGGAAGAAGACAAAAGGAAAGAAAAAGAAAGGTTTCAATGTTCCTCCGCAGGCTATGGTAGCGAAGCCCAAAAAGAGCTTCTGAAGATAAGTGCCACCACTGCCAGAAAGTCGGGCACTAGAAAAGAAACTGTCCAGACTATCTTGCACATATAAAGAAGCAAAGAGCATCGACATCAGGTACTTTTATTTTTCCTATTATTGATATCTCATTGGCTTGTAAAGCTATGAAATCTAATTGGATTTTAGATTATGTTTGTCCTATTCACATTTGCAATACGTTACAGGTTCTGACGGGAAGTAGACGGCTGAAATCTGGGGAGATGCAGTTGCGATTCAGGAGTGGAGACTCTTTGGATGTGGTTGCAGTGGGCATATGCAAGATTCCCTTACCCAGTGGGAGACTTTCGTTAAATGACTGCTATTTTGTGCCATGATGTGTGGTGAATATTATATCTCTTTTTGTATTAGATACTGAAAGATATAATGTAAATATTAAGAATCGTTCTTTGTATTTATATGATAGCAATAATATTCAGATCCTTTGTTGTCCAAACGAGCATGGTCATTACATATTGCGTACCTCACAAGATATCTTTAATACTGGAATTAATAAACATAAACAATCTTATATAAATAATACTGAACTTTGGCATATGCGGTTAAGTCATATAGGCGTGAAACGCCTAACCCAATTGGTTAAGAATGGTTTGATACATGATCTCACCATTGAACCTTATCCAACTTGCGAATCTTGTATTCGGGGTAAAATGACCAAAGCCTCATTTTTGGGTGTTGGACACTGAGCCACTGACTTATTGGAACTCGTACATTCTGATGTATATGGTCCCATGAGTCAGATTGCTCACAGTGGTTTTTCATACTTCATCACCTTTACCGATGATCTTTCATGGTACGATTATGTTTATTTGATGAAAATAAATCGAAAATCTTTGAAAAGTTCAAAGAATTCTGAAATGAAGTAGAAAAACAAACTGGTCAATATATTAAATACCTTCGATCTGATCGAGGCGGTGAAAATATGAGTGGAGAGTTCACTGATTATTTAAAGGAGAATAAGATTCTCGCTCAATATACTCCTCCAGGCACTCCGCAACACAATGGAGTGTCAGAGATGAGAAATTAGACTTTATTGGATATGGTCCGATCGATGTTGAGTTATACAGATTTACCATATTACTTATGAGGTTATGCTCTTTTAACTGTCCTACATCTCCTGAATAAGATTCCTTCCAAAGCTGTTCCTATGACTCCGTATGAGATATGGACTGGTAGGAAACTGAATCTTAGTTATGTTAAGATTTGGGGGTGTCATGCATACGTCAGGATGGCTCAGCAGAATAGGTTTTTGCCTTGAGGGCAGAAGTTCAGGTTTGTTGGATATCTTTCAAATACAAAAGGATATTTGTTCTATAATACCGAGCATCCAAATGTGTTCGTAGCTCGCTTCAAACAAGTTCTAGAAATAGAATTTTTGCCTGAAGATGGTGATCATAGACAGATTGAATTTGATGAAGTAAAACCTGGAACCAACGAACTAATGGAGGAACATGAAGTTCAAGAAGATGAAGAACCTTTAATACACATATTTCGTAGGTCGCAAAGGGTATCTAGACCTCCTGAATGCTTGTATTTGATAAAAGAAAAGAGTCTGGATGTTCTCTTAGTTGAAGAGACTGACCCTTTTTACCTATAGAGAATCGATGTTGGACATCGACTTCGTGAAGTGGAAAGATGCCATGAATTCCATATGGACTCAATGCATGAGAATCAAGTTTGGAACTTGGTTCCGCTTCCCGAATGAATTGTTCCTATTGGTTGTAAATGGATTTACAAGAGGAAGCATGGACCGATGGAAAGGTTGAAACTTTTAAGGCCCGACTGGTAGCTAAAGGTTATCGCAGTGACCTGGTGTCGACTACGATGAAACTTTTTTGCCAGTTGCAATGCTAAAGTCTATAAGGATTTTATTGTCAATTGCCGCTTACTATTATCACGAGATTTGGCAAATGAATGTCAAAACGGCTTTTCTAAATGGATTTCTTGATGAAGAAATATATATGGAACAACCGAAGGGTTTTGCATCCAGCGAGAATTCGGGCATGGTATGCAAGCTGAAGAAGTCCATTTATGGACGTAAACAAGCTTCACGAAGTTGGAATCTTCGATTCGACAAGATAATCAAATTGTCTGGTTTTCTCAAGAATTCGGAAGAATCCTCTGTATATAAGAAGGCTAGTGGGAGTATGATGGTATTTTTAATTCTCTATGTTGACGACATCTTTATCATTGGGAATGATATCGGGATGATGCAAGGCTTCAAAGCTTACCTCTGTAAGAATTTCTCCATGAAGGACCTGGGTGAAGCTTCTTATGTCTTAGGCGTAAAACTCTACAGAGATAGAGAAATGAAGCTTATTAAGTTATCACAATCAACGTATATAGATAAGATCTTAGAACGATATAATTTTAGTAACTATAAGACATAAAACATACCGTTCAGACATGGCTTACATCTTTCAAAGAAGATGCGTCTGCAAACAGAAGATGAGAAGATTAGAATGTCTAATCAACCTTATGCTTCATGTTTGGGCAGCATCATGTATGTCGTGTTATGTACTAGGCCTGATATCAGCTTCGCAGTTAGTGTGACCATCAGATATCAGTCAAACTAGGAAATGACCATTGGATGGCCATTAAACATATCCTCAAGTATCTTAAAGGTACTAAGGATAAGTTTATTATCTATGGAGGAAACGAACTGCAAGTTAATGGGTATACGGATTTTGATTTCCAATCGGATCCTGATGATAGAAAGTCTACATCAGGATTCGTGTTTACCCTTAACGGAGATGCAGTTTGTTGGAAGAGTTCCAAACAGTGGTCGACAGCTGATTCCACCACAGAGACGGAATATATTGAAGCTTCTAAAGCTGCAAAGGAAGCTATATGGGTTTAGAAATTTATCACAGAATTGTGAGTAGTCCTAAGTATCGAGAATCTGATTCTGTTATACTGTGATAATACTGGAGCCATTGCGTAAGCAAAAGAACCAAGGGCGCATCAGAAGTCGAAGAATGTGGAACGAAAGTACCACATCATTCGAGAGATTGTGTTGCTAGGGGATATTGTTGTTAGTGTCCTACACATGCCACAAGATCACTAAGATGATTTGTTGTGTGAAAAATCAAAGACAAGTTGTAGAAAAACTTACTTTGATCGGATGAGATTCAAAACTTTTCTATGTATTTGTTGAAGCTCCAAGCTTTGTAGAGTGTTTCCAACACTTGGGTGAGTTTCCCTATCACCTTAGTTGACTCCTTTTAAGTGATAGCTTGGTTTGATTTTGAAGCAAAATCAATGGAGGAAGAGTATGAAGCTCACGGCTTTGACAATGAGAGGGATAGGAGTTTTTGCTTTTTGTGTTTTGTTTTCTAAAAACCTTATACCCAAGTCAACTCACAAAAGTGTGTATATGCTTTTCAAAAAACAAAAACAAAAACAAAAGCAAAATTGTATTGAAAAGAAATGCATTAAATGCATTCGCCCACTTCCATCAATTAGAATGACTAGTGATGTAAGTTGGTGGGCCCCACTTTAAATTCAAAATTCAAGTGGGCTTGCACAACACACTTCGGGCTTTGGTTCGTTTAATCCGATTAAACGAATTTTCCGTCGCGACGTAATTAAATCCAATTTAATTAAATAATAATGCCTCGCAAAATTATTACGAAAGTCGCTTATGAATTAATTCTAAATTAATTCGTTCGCACGAATTAAAATCCAATTTTAATTCCGCATTAAAATCTAATTTCAGTTAATATATCTAATATATTATTTTAGCCCAATTAAATAAATTAAATAGTAAAAATCCAATTTCACTATTAAATTCATTTTGCCGATTAATTCCAAATTAATCGTGTTCTCTCTTTTCGACGAATTTAATCCCAGATAATTCTCGACGCAATTAAACCCAGATTAATTCTTTCTCTGATAATTAATCCTAGATTAATTCTTGCCGTAATTAATCCCATATTAATTTTCTTTCTCATAATTAATCCTAGATTAATTTTGTTCGAGTCAAATGTCATCGGTGAATCTTTGGGAAGTGACCTAAGAGATTCCTGGATATGTTGGCAGTAAATGCGGTTGTCGAACAATCCAACACGTGCGTACCCGGTACCACATTTTTACCGATTTACAAGACATGGTTGGCTTCTAGCAAAGCACCGTGCCTACCCAATTCTCCAGAAATATATTCAACATGGAATATATATAATATGTATCAGCTGTAATATACAAAGTATTGTGTATTACAATCCAGTATCGGATGTCACATGCTAGGCCTAGGGCTGGAATTGTGTCTGCCTCGTACGAAGTATATGTCAGATCACTAGCAACTAGTCTCTTTGATCGGAAAGTCATGACCCAATCATACTTTCCCGATGGCTACAGCACTTTAGAGTACCAGTTCTGTATCCTGCGTGATCATCATCTCCATATGACTGAAGTGATACTTCCATCTTGACATTACACCCAATACACTACGATTCTCAGTAAACCCAGAAGAGGCATACACAGAACCTGTTAAAGCCCCGGACGACCAAAACCAAAGCGTACTGATTGTCGCAAGTATTAGCGATGTAAGTCTCAGGTTAAGACCAAATACACCTTCCCTGATTCGGATTCCCGTAGACACATAGTCATACTACCAATAGGATTTTGAGGGGTCTATCCAGAGCAAAACTATTCCCGTACCATCGGTTAACAGAACCTCATATCACACTTGCATAAGTATCCAATACTTAATATATGAGAACTATGTCGTTAAGCTTCTATAACGCGCACAAGTGCAATACTAGCCTATTCCGCATTATCGATGTCCAGTCTCGATAATACTACGACTATGGATATTTAATGATCAAATCTTGTATGGATTAATACTGTTTCATATCTTATTAATCCGGAACTGATCATATGGACTTTTATCATTTATATATCTAAGTAATCCAATTACAAAATAATAAAAGAGCAATTTCTTTTGTCACATAGTTAATTTATACAAAGAACACCATGTCTTTTACAAATAGTGATGTTATGGGTCATAATTGTCCAACAATTATCGTGTGCAAGGTACCGAGTGAAGATAATATAGCAGACCCGCTTACCATGGCCATACCTCCGAAGTTATTTGATGAACATGTGGAGTCGATGGGTATTAGATACAATCGATATTGGCACTAGAGCAAGTGGGAGATTTTGTTAGGATTGGTGCTCTGAGCGCCAATTTTATTATGTATTTCCTTGTAAATACTAATGTAACATTTTATTATGAATAAAATAAACAATTTCTTTTATATAACAACTTATTTAATATGGTAAAGACGTAACTGACCTTAGAATGATTAGTTATGATACTGTTGTAAAAGCGTCGCAACTGAAATTGAGTTGTATCATGACGTTGACATTCTTAGACAGTTCCTGGTCAAGGTTTACATTACTTGGTCAGTAAAGTAAACTTGTTGAGACTGGTACATTTCATATATTGGAATCTTGGATTCTGATGGTTTCTCAATGAATTATGAGTCTTGGAGACTCGTATAGACATATAGGTGTTTATATCGAATAAACACTGAATGACTCACCGAAGATTCTTAATGGATGGTACACCAATGTCAATAAACAGTGAGCATAGTGATTATTTGACTTGAGATACCATTGTGGATATATGAGTTATCCTCCACACTTAGATAGTAGTCACGTCACAAATCTATTAAGATCAGACCTCCATATGTTCGTTGGGTATGGACTAATGCTCAGGATATCTTGTGTGTATCAAGAAAGGACCTATCAGTTCTGTGTATAGAGCATAGGTATTCAATATGGAATTAGTAATCTGTTAAATTCATGGGCCCGTGGTACACTGTAGAAATTAGTTCAAAGTGTTATTAAAGGATTGCTAATAGAAACATTGACGTGATTATATTATTAAAGGATTGCTAATAGAAACATTGACGTGATTATATCTATAGAGATTTGACATTTGTATTTATATCTCTGGAATAATCAGGATACATGTGACGGAGGGAATTTTGCATATTATGTTTCTGTTATTGTATGGTCTTATGTGTGTTGTATATTGTTAATTTTTTTATCCCTTGGGAGAAATTTTTTTTTTTATGATGATGCTTATTTATATAGTTTTTATATATGCATCGTTCTATTACAGTTTCTTTATTCCTGCTCTTCCCTTTGCCTTTCATGGGTATATAGTTAATGGTTGTTTCAGGAGAGTAGATCAACATCTTAATTGACTTCAAGACTATTGGATGTTAGGTTTTAGATCGAGCTACTTTGTAACAATTCACGGGTATATTATTTGTGATTGTTTCAAGAGATTGGATCGGTATCTTCATTGACTTCGAGATTATTGGATGTTAGGTTTTAGGTCAAGTTACTTTGATGTAAGTCTATGTCTTGATGGTTGATAGTTGACTATTTTATTTTAGCATCTATTACTATAGTCTTTTTATTATGTGATTTTGTCACAGAATGCCAAAGAGGGAGTTTGTTAGGTTTGTGTGTTGGTGAATTTTGTAACAAGCCAATTTCAATTGAGTTATAATGAGTCTTGAAGATCTCAGAGTAATTGAACAAGCATTTGGAAGAGATTAGAAAAAGATTTCAGAACAGACGTGCATGTCATGTTCTTAGAGAGTTCGAACGACATCTTACAGTGAGTTTACATTCAAATCACATTCATCACAACGTCCAAATATAACCTTCCAATAAGCTCATGTTTGTTTCACATTTATTACAACATTCGAACGAAATTTTCTAATAAGCTCACCTTCGTTCATGTTCATCACATCATTTAGACGTGCTTTATGTATCAATGGGCACTTGTTCCACATTTCACAGGGCACTTGTAAACATCCCTGATCTGGGAGATGTTACCGGCAGGGAATATGCTGTACTATTCCCCTGAGCCTCTGACTTCCTAACCATAAATATTACTAATACTCTTTTCTCTGTTAATTATCTTATGTATGGGACCGTAGCCCAAACTTAATGACATATATACAAACTCAACATTAATAACCGTATACTCAATAACTCTTACTTTTAGGACTGTATTGATAATATTTTAACTTCTACAATGACTATCAGATAACCAAACGACTGATATATGAATTCAATTTTACTCTGACTGGACTCTTACTCTCTCTGACTTGAACTGGTGGACTCCATACCCTAGTGACTGCCATCAGTATCCGTCCTTCCGAGCTCATCTTCCAAGAACCTGCAAAACAAAACACTGGGAATAGGGGTTAGATTGTTGTACGATCTAAGTGAGTTGACGAAAGCAGAAATACTATTATGAAAATGTTTGGTTCTAAAACAAAAATTCAAGAAATGGCTTAATATGAAAAACTCATTTCTGATCTGAAAACTCTGAACTCTTTTATAAAAAAAATATTGTCTGAAATCTCTTTTATAAACTGAGAATAACTTCTTTCTTTCTGGAAACTTTTCTAAAATCTGTTTTTCTGGAAATCTTTTATAAACTACTTTTTCTAAAAACTTTATTTCTAGAAAACCTTTCTCTGGAACTTTTTCTGAAAACTGTATCTGAAAATCATTTCTAAAAACTAATCTATGTCTCTAAAAAACTTGACATATGGGTCCATTGTGTATCGTCATCCCCCCATACGCCTAACTAGAGTCAGGAATGCAAATCCATGACTTTGGGGTGTTACGTATCGCCGTCCCCCAAAGCATGCCACTCATGTCCCTGAAACTAGTGGTCTTGTGGCGTTACGTATCGCCATCCCCCAAGCCACTGAACTAGAACTAGTGGTGCGGATCTATGCTATCCCCAAGCTCTGAAACAAGGATCTAGGGGCATCTGTCATCCCTAGTCCTGAACTAGGATCTGGGGGCGTTACGTATCACCGTCCCCCAGTCCTTTACATGTGTACATGTCATCTGTCAATTCCATGCCTATAACAAGTTATATACTGAGGTGGGTTTTCCCTCATGCCTCGAAAACATAATACCCATGCTTTAAAAATATTTCTTTCTCAAATATATCTTAAATCATAATCTTTCATCAAATAACTACAGTAAAAATAAACTAATGCCCTAAAAGCGTAAAACTAAGTCCGATATGAAAAATACGAAATGAAAATCAAGTAAAAGGAAAGTGTCCACTCACTGGTTTAGAATCCGGTCGCATTACTCACTTGCTGAAGAAAGCTCTTGTAGCTGCGATGATCTCCATTTATTGGATTCTTCTTCATCTTCCAAGCTTTTCCATAGTTTCCAAACCATTTTCTTTGTTTCTTTTTCCCTCTTCTTTCTTCTTCTTCTTCTTCTTTTCTTCTTCTTCTTATTCTTCTTCTCATTCTCGCATTCTTCTTCTTTTCTTACGTCTCTCTCTTTCTTTCACATTTTTTTTAGGATAGATGAATAGTCCTCTTATTTATAGTGGGACTTGTTTGACTAATTGACAACACTTTTATTTGAAAAAAAAATTAGAATTCTTAAGAAAAGTGTGGAATTCTCTTGACAAGTCCCGAGTTACTATTCATCTGAATTTTTTATCTATATTTTTGACAAATGTTTGGTCCGAATTGGGAAAAATGTTTAACGTGGAAGTTGTAGATCTCGATCTCAGATTTCCAGAGATATAAAATTCATAAATATTGGAGTTCGTATGAAAATGTTATGGTCCAAATACCATGGGCTATCCAAAACGGAACATTATACAGTTTGAGTCGGAATTTCGAGGAATTCATCAATTGTCCCCAAAGTCATTCCATGAATATATATGTGCTAAAACATAATTTATATTACGTAACACTCATTCCATTATGTAACAGTAGTCGGGATTTCCGACTGTTACAAATTCTCCCCCCATAAATAGGATTCATTCTCAAATCCTTCCTAGGGCTCAACTAGTAAATTTGTCCTGGTCGAAGATATATGTGTCTCTAACTATCCTTATCTTTCTTAATTTTCCTTCTGATCTTTTGTTTGATATCTTAATACTAAAACCTCTCTGTTTTCCACCCTTATAAACCTTATTTACTTATAAGCATCTTCTTTTGAGTTCTCGCATTTACGTATTTCTCTGTGTTTTTGGACTTCATTACATATAACTAACCTCTCCAAGAACTCTTATTATCCCCTAATGTTTCTCATATTTAAAATGTTATATCAGGGTAGTTCTCCTCTAGTGATTCCTATTGATTGGCTAATAAGTTCTTGGGCAAGATATATATACTAAGCCTGATTATATACACCTTTATACTAAAGCTATGTTCTTTATTACTATGTTAACACTGGTTATATTGTCCTGGTTTACTCTTCTGTACCTTTGATTCCTTTGCTAGAACGATACAGTTACTATCTTTCACACGACTTGTTCTTTATGCTTGATTGCATTACTTATAAATCTTATCTTTACCCGAGGTCCGTTTACACATACTATACCTTGATGATTTATTCATTGTGGCTAAGGCTATCCCAAACCCGTTTGGTTTGGTTAACTTAAACTTTAGCTAGCTACTTCTCAGAGATCACAAGAGTTAAAAACATAATAGAACTTGAGTTCTAATCCAACACTGAGAGATCTCACTGAGATGTACTTCTGTTTTCGATTACTAAGTATTCTTCTCATACTGTCATCTCACCTCGATAGTTATACTTTCAAATCTTATGGTTAGTGTTCTTTTCATCTTTTATCCTACTCCATTCTATACCTGAAACTTCTATAATCAAATGGTTTGGTATCCCTTACAAATTCATCTATTTTATGGGGCAACTTTGAGGTGAATATCGTGATCCATCTCTACTGTCGCGATCTATCAAGGGTTGGGAGGGTGAGGATCGATTATGACGCCTACCTGATGGTGGTGATCTCATCGGCTACCCATACTGTGGTTGCGTGTTCTATTCATCTATAAATCTGGGACTCCCATGTTTACTAGTTCCAGCTCCCCCACTAAGAAACTTCCATTGGGTACTATATGAGTTGTCTCATTTTTCAACTTCACTCTTAATTCGCTTCCCGACTATCGATTATACTACCTCTTATCATGAACCTTCTCTAAAATCATACTCTCTAAATACTTTATCATGTTGCTTTTATACCCATTTTTACTAGTTATGTTACTTAACCCTCTTAAGTCTTTATTCTTTCTCAAAATCATGCTATACTCTATATGTTATTCCTCATTATGAAGTCTACTCCGCTACTTACATTTTCTTCTCATCTTAGTCTTTGAACTCCTTATATCCTTACCCCCACTGGGAACTTCATCAACTTTGATTACTAGAATACCTCTATTAAATCCTTTGGTTCAGGTGGCGTTCTTTTACTATTTCTTTCATTACAATACTATAAGACTCTTATAAATTACTTATGTTGCATTCCTGAGAATTATCTTCTTTGGTTTCTTATTCTTTTAAGTCTTTTTATCCTTAAGGTTCTCAATTCAATAGTGATTCCTATATTTGGCTCAACTCACCACGACTTTATACTATCATTTCTCATGTTTCTTATCTATGCTTCATTGAACTCAATGGTTCGACTGTCTAACTATCTCGTGGTTTATCTATTCTATCTGATTCTCTTCTTTACTTATCCAAGTTTTTGCTAAACTTTAAGTTGAGGGGTGAATACTTGTTTTCCTTAAAGATCTAGGAAATACGTATTTCTGCCAACTATCCAACTCCAACAATGGTCTAATTGGGTGCCTATACCCTTCTCTGGTTGGAATTACTAGACAGAAAAGCTATTGCTTATACTGTCAGAATCTGCATCGACTACCTCAAATCTTAAGGTTTCTATAGTTCTGATCAACTATGTTTAGGTTTCTATTTACATTACCGTCTCATGCTTATTATACTGGACTTCCTTATTGCTTCACGTAGCTTTCTTTATTATTTGTTTGCATAACTAATTCTTCAATTCCATGTTATGCTTCCAAGGTTAATGGTGGCTTATTTCTATTGACTACTTCCTATATATGATCTCTACTCTTACTATAAGCTGCAACTATACCGTATAATCTTATTATTCATGCTAGTATTCTTTATTAACTGTTGATTGTCTCCCATATCATAAATCTATCCTTTTTAAACTTTCAAGAATCTCTATTAGCATTACAACAGTCTACAGATTTCCGCAAGTATTTCTAACTCATCCACTTGGCTTAAGTCGGGTTCTTTCTTTTCTATCTCTTAAATCCTTCTTAGTTCCTCAATGGGTGGCCTATCATTCTTTGTTTTCTGTTTCTGACTTGGGTTAAATATTCATCGAATTTCCTTACGGTTATCTTTATCCCGACTGGTATATGGTGGAGTAGGAATCTACGTCTCAATGGGTGTCGACGTCCTTGTTTCCAATACTTTATGCCCTGGTAGAGTCTATTAGTCATGTAAGATAGATATAAGATAGAATTTTTCAGGGCCGCTTCCGCTTATTTGACTGGTATAGCTGAGAAATGAAGATCTTGATAAGTCAGATCTCATCGTATATCGATTTCTTTGGTTAAGGTAACCAGTGACTTATCTTTACGTCTTTCATTTTTTACTTGCTCACGGATCTGGATTTGGGTATCTAGAACTTCTACATCTTTTACGAAAGATTGGTTTTTATTGAAAACTCCATTGACTAATCCTGATCTTTACTTCTCTTCTTTTTCTGACTATTTTCGCTATTCAGGGGGGAACTTTGCTATCTATAAGAGATACTAACGGCTATTGGGTCTATCTGAAGAAGCTTTCTATTGAGAAAATGAATTTTAATAGAAAAGAAGGAATCTTACTCAGGTTCACTCAACATTTTGCTCTTGTTCAAACTTGCTCTATTCTCTTTAGTACTAAGGTTATGTACCTTCTTACTTATTTATTTCTATATCTTTTCCTCTATGTGATTCTGATTACTTAAACATCTATGTCTTTATCTTTTACCTTTCTTTCTAGTTTTTTCTTACTCCTACTACTTCTCTAGGTCGGTATCCTTAGGATTTTACTATCCCATTCTGTCTCTTTACTTTTCCTATATCTGGCTACTTAATTATGCATATCTTCTCACTTCTTATAGCTTTCTATTCCCACTCTCTAGGGTAACTTTTCTTAGTACTGAATTTTCTAGTTCATATCTAAATTTGAACTTTTACTAATAGTTTAAGATGATTACAAAAGGCTCTTCAAAGAATTTAATTGTTTCTAAGGAAAAATACTTAAATAGCTCAGGAACTCTTACTAACCTGTCTATAGAACTTTGAGGACGTACTCGAGGACCGGATACTGGAGAGGTAGTGTCTCGCATATGGGTATCCCGGACATACTGCTTATACAAGACTCTAGCATTCTGCTCACTACAGTCACTGACTCCCTAGACAATGCTCTGATACTATCTTTGTAACATCCCCGATCTGGGAGATGTTACCGGTAGGGAATAGGCCGTATTATTCCCATAAGCCTCTACTTTCTAACCATAAACATTACTAATACTCTTTTATCTGTTAATTATCTTATGTATGGGACCATAGCCCAAACTTAACAACAAAATATACAAACTCATCATTAATAACCGTATACTCAATAACTCTTACTTTTATGATTGTATTGATAAATATTTTAACTTCTACAATGACTATCACATAACCAAACGACTGATATATGACTTCTATTTTACTCTGACTAGACTCTCACTCTCTCTGACTTGAACTGGTGGACTTCATACCCTAGTGACTGCCATCAGTATCTGTCCTCCCGAGCTCGTCCTCCAAGAACCGGCAAAACAAAACACTCGGAATGGGGGTTAGATTGTTGTACGATCTAATTGAGTGGATGAAAGCCGAAAAAATATTATGAAAATATTTGGTTCTAAAACCAAAATTCAAGAAATAACTTAATATGAAAAACTTTTTTCTGGTCTTAAAACTCTGAACTCCTTCTAAAAAAATCTTGTCTGGAATCTCTTTTATAATCTGAGAATATCTTTTTTCTTTCTGGAAACTTTTCTAAAACCTGCTTTTCTGGAAATCTCTTATAAACTATTTTTTCTGAAAAACATTATTTCTAGAAAACATTTCTCTGGAACGTTTTCTAAAAACTGTATCTGAAAACCGTCTCTAAAAACTGATCTCTGTCTCTGAAAACCTGACGCATGGGGGTGTTACGTATCGTCATCCCCCTATACGCCTAACTAGAGCCAGGAATACAAATCCATGACTTAGGTGTTAGGGTTGGTGCTCAAAGTGCCAATCCGGATCGTATTTATGCCTAATTCATAAATACAAGCAATTCTATTTTCCATAAATATGACTAATTTAACGGTAATTTGTAATTGACATTAGGAAGCGCACTATATGATGTATATCCTTAAATAAAGTTCCTGGTCAAGATTTACTAACACGGGTCGGTTAGTAAAATCCGCTGAGACCAGTACATGTCGTATATCGTTACTTGGTCCGATGGTTTATCCCAATGAACCATGAGTCTCGGGAGACTCGTATAGATATGTAGGTGTTTATTTGATAAGACATTGAAAGACTCACTGAAGATTTCCTAATATATGGTACACCAACGTCAATAGGAATCTTCTCGAGTTGAGCGAGCATAGTGGTCCTTTGACTTGAGATACCACAGTGGGATATATGAGTTATCCTCTACACTTTTATGGCAGTCACGTCACCGATCTATTTAGATCATACCTCTGCCTGTTCTTTGGGTGTGGACTGATGCTAATGATATCCAGTGCGTATCAAGATAGGATCTGTTAGTCCTGTGTACAGGGCTTAGGCATCCACACGTGTTTACGATCTAGTAAATCCATAGTCGTGTATAATTTTGGAAATTAGTTTCGAGTGTTATTTTGAGATCGTAAATTGAAAGTCGACTGTATTATACCGAACAGATTTGACGTTTTCATCTATATCTCAGGTATAAAATGGATAGCCTGTGACGGAGGAATTATACGTATGCAATGATCTCAGCTTGCATAGTTTAGTGAGATTATCTGTGGTCGTCATAATCCATGAGTGGGTAGATTATGGACATGAAATTGGATTTCGTGACGGATAAACCTAAACTTAGAGAGTCCCACAATATGAAGTGTACTCGTTGAGCACTTGGGCAACGCGATATGAATAATACAGATTATTCATAATACTTCATCGGATTAAGTGAGTTAATTCGAATCGTTTAATCGGTTAAACGATAACACATGCATTAGGGGATTTTGTCCGATAATAATTATTGTGTATTTGTATTTGATACATAATACGATTAGGAACACATTAATTATTCGTCAAATGAGATTTTGACACATGCCATCAATATATGTATTTGTTATATAATGTAAATAAAAATACATATATGGTTGTTATTTAATTATTTATTTATTTAATTGTTAAATATTTAAATAATTGAAAATTAAATATCTTATCCATTTGTCATAATTAGTACGATAAATGGTGATATATAATTGGAACATATGTCATGTCTTTATTAATCTTTACATGTCCAAATTTTATTTGTTAATGTAAAGTATATCTTATTTAATTTGATTAAAATTTGGTGAAAGGACAATATTGCCGCTAAAAGTCGACAATATGGAGATTTAAAGAAAAAATTATTTTTTCATCATCTTTAACACCTCCATTTCCATGAGCTTCATCAAAAAATGGGTTTGGAAATTTGTTTCAAAAATCCATGAAGAATTGAAGGAAACCTTAAGAAAAAAGTTTGGGATTTCAAGAGATTAAAAGGTAATCTACTTAACCCTAAGCTTAGAAATTTTATTTCTTGTTTCTTGATGATTTAGAAAGGTTCTAGGGTTCCTTCAAATCTAAATTTTTGGGGATTTTGTTTGTGGATGATGGAGATGGAAGTAAAATGCATGTGCGAGGTAGATTTTGGTGAAATTGGTGTAATTTGTATCCAAATTAATCATTTGATGATGAGTTTCTATTCTAGAGTGTTATGGCCACTCTTGTGGCACCTAAAATTATTCTTAGGTTTTTCATATGTGGTGACTTTGGTTGGTGTCTTGATTAATTAGATTAATCTTGGAAATTTTGGATTAAAGCATGAAATTTTGGCAATTTCGGTTACTAGTTCAAAACTGAAAGTATACTGATTTTGTTGATGAAAAATATGTTTTGTGAATGTGTTGGATTTATATTGGGTGTTGGGACAATTGCCGAAAATTATTTCGGAGTTGAAATAAGCGAAAACGGCCAAAAACGTCGTTATCGGGTGACTTTTGAGTCAACCGAATGACGACTGTCCAAACACTGAATTTGTCACTGTTTGGGAAGCCCATGAACTGCCCTGACACTATTGGGGTTGACCTGAGCGGTCCCCATAAGTGTCGGGTGGTCGGTTCAGTCGAAATCGCATTTTGCATCATTTTGCGGAAAAATATTTTTTGTTTCCATTGAATTTATGTCACTATTTGATATCGAATAAATAGGTTTAGGTGAAATATGAATAAATTATTCATATTAGATATTGAATAATTTATTCGGTTGAATAATTTATTCGGTAATTTGAAAAAGTTTTAAAAAACAATTTCGCCCAAGCCGTGCTTCCGTTGCGCCATTCGCCCAAAACCCCAACAAAAATGGTATCACAGCAAGTCGGATGCTTCATCCATTACATTAGTCATGCTTGATATATGATATGTAATCCAATTTCAATGTTCGCACATACATGTTATCTAGATATGTTTCTTAACTTTTCGGTTCTACGTTAACGGAAAAATATAACGGAAATTTAATGGTTAAATTGAGTTATGTTTTCTAAGGTAGAATTGAATTGTTTAGAAAATGATTTAGATTAAAATTCTTTATTTGATGTAGAGTATAGCTTCCTTAGGAAAATCCCCGTTGAAATAAGGCTGTTAAAGTGACGTGTATTGGATACATGTTTCTTAGTTTGTCTTGTCCGTACGGTTTATGGGTATCTTTCTATAACTGCATCCGAGATCATGCCAAAACTGTGAGGGTGTAGGTTATGGGATTTTATCCATACCGGTTGTATATAGATACTAGGCAAATTCATGAGAAAGTGGAAATCCTGAACATGCCAAAGCTATCAGGACTACATCGGTAGCTTGAGTTTGTCATTGACAAGTGAAGCCTTGATACGCCTCCTTATAAACGTGCCAAAGCTGTCATAATGAGAAACGGTCAGGACCAAAACCAGGAGTCACTGGTGAGTGATTGACAATGTGTTGTCTACCTAATGAATATACGTAGGCGAGATCGTGCCAAAGCTATGAGTCGAAATATATTCATGGGATCCTACTCTCACTATGGAATTCGATTTAATTATTGAATTCCCGTTCTCCATTGGGGATTACGGTATTACGTAAAGTAGTGGGAAACATTGCTGGGTTAAAAATCCATAACTTAAGCAATGTGTAATTTTATGGATTTTACTGCTTTTGTTTTCCTTTTATTCTATAATGTTTATAGAATTATACTTCTAATCCACTGCATACGTATTACTTGAATAGGTTTTCTGACTTTACTTATGGTTGCGTAATTCTAGAATAGATTCTAGAAAGACAGTAGACTTATATATCGTTAGATTAGTTGAAACCATCGGGAACTATTGTTTCGATTTTCTTGAAAATCAAGATGGTTTGTGACTTAGTTACTAAGTCACGTTAGGTAATCTAAATGGATATCTGGTTTAGGATATTATTCTAGAAATAATTGTTTCTTATGCAGTAAGAATTGACTTGAATAGTTCATGTCTTGAGGTTCTTGACTGGCATTAAGAAAATCTCATTAGTATTTGTTTATCTTATAATGACGCTTCTTGGCTTTAGTGACTTTTAGAAGTCATGTGTCTGACACAATTTGCTAATCAATTATTTGCAATTGTTGTGAATAATTGAACGCAAATTATCAAGCTAAATAAAGGAGATGTGTATAGTTGTGTATAAAGAATATCGATTCTCACAATACGACAACTATAGGTATTGGATACCGGATCTCCCGTCTAGTTCATTAAAATAATGTTCAATAACTGTTTTGATATTTGATATCAGAACTTGTGACTATTGGATAGTTACTTGTTCTATATATAAACAGTTGTTACAGATTTTAAGACGACTAGTAGTGTCATTAATGAAAAGATAAACATTAAGAAAATATTTGGTATAGTAAATAACTGAGAACTATGTTTTATGAGGTTTTATCATAAAAGCATCAGATGCTTATTCCTTATGGTAAATTATGGTCTGATATGAGATCACACCACATATCATTATCCTTTAATGAATATTGTATTCAGGTTGTGATTAAATCTCATTTAACCGATGATTGTCATTGGACTACCGATTTATTAAATTAATACATTAGATGTGTGTAGTTTAATGAATTAGAAATTACCTTATATAGTTTTCTTTGCTTCATAACTCAGTTAATGAATTGTCATGACTTAGTTACGTGTTTCTAATAGAGAACATGTTGACCGTCTTGAATTGTTCAAGAACTGTCAATATGTTTCTAATGAAACTCGGATAGAATATTTTGAATAGTTCAAAGATATTCTATCTGTAGTGTTGAAAACTGTATCTTTAGAAATTCATTGCGCGTCTTTGAATTGTTCGGAGATGTTTGATATGATCAAATGCATGAATTTATGGCAATTAGTTCTAAAGTTATTTAATAAATGTGATTCTTACTCAATATTAAACTTCCACGATTCCATTTTGATGGAATTGGTCAGTGAGAGTTATCGAATCTTATATGATTTGATTCATTGATATTGAGTGTTACCGAATTAGTTTTCAATACTCTTGGGGTTATGCTCCAATAACATTAATTCATATATTTAACTATTGTTCCATTAGTTTCTACAGTTACGTATATGATGTGTATAATAAAAATTTTGAATCTTGAAAAGTTTAAGATTTGAAACTTTCTTTTGTATAATGGTTATATAATTGAAAGTACTTGTGCCTCGGAGGTACGAGTGAAAAGTTTAGCATTTATTCTATTTAATGGAATATTGTATTCTATTTGATAGAATATCTTTTCTACGATCCCGAGTAACAAAATTATTTTATTACTTGGATTGTAACATTAGATGTTAATGATTGTAGAAAAGACTTGACTTATTGAAGTCAAATGTGAGAATGATAAACTATTAATGAAACTATATAATTAATAAGATGAAAAGACCCTTAGTCAACTTCTGTATAAGTTCAATAGGATGTCAGAATCATTTACAAAGTATTTGATATTTAATGATTCTGTTGTTTTCTTATTGAAGAAAATTATCTTATAACTTATAGTGGGAGCGATATTTGATATCGATTTCAGAAGTTAACATTGAACCATAGATCTAAGATTGTTCATAGCTTACTATGATCAAGTTTTGAACTTGATTGAGCTTTCGTTATGAATAGTTCATAAAATGTGCAAATTATTTGCGCAGCAAAAGCAAGTTGAGCTTGATAAAGGTTTGACCTTTATAATATGACAATGAGAAAGGTTATGCTCAGTAGTCTATTGTAGATTCTAAGAAAACTTTTCTCTGGTCATACTAATTGAGCAATTAAAGATCTGTTGGTTCATGTTGATATTAAACTGCATTTTAGCTCAAGAATGCAAAGTGGCATTCTTGGGTGACTTCTTCGAATGAGAAATCCGTTGCGGTTTCTTTGTTTGAAGAAGTTCATTCTAGAATGGCCCTAGAGTTTGTATTCTGCTAAGATCACAGTTTGATTTATTGGACAATTATGACCCATAGCGTCACTATTTGTACAAATCATGGTGTTGTTGTACAAATTAACTATGTGACAAAGGAGATTGCACTCTTATCATTTGTGATTAGATCACCAAGATATATAAATGATAGGAGGTCCCTGTGATTTGTTCCTGGATTGAGAATGATATGAGACAATATCAGTCCACGAAGGATAAATCATTAAATATCCCTAGTTAGAGTATTATCGAGATTGGAAATCGATAAATACGTAAAAGACTAATATTACACTTGTGCGCGTTGTGAGGGCACAACGGCATAGTTCTCATATATTTGGGTATAGGATACTCATGCAAGTGTAATAGGAGGTTGTGTTTACCGATGGTACGGGAAACAGCTTCGCTTTGGATAGACCCCTTCGGAATTCCATTGGTAGTATGACTATGTGTCTATGGAAATCCGAAATCAGGGTAGGTGTATTTGGTCTTAACCTGAGACTTGCACTGCTAATACTTGCGACAATCAATATACTTTGGTTTTGGTCATCCAGGGCTTTAATCGGTTTCTGTGTACGCCTCTTCTCGGTATATCGAGAATCGTTGTGTGTTGGGTGTGATGTCAAGATGGAAGTGTCACTCCAGTCATATTGAGATGATATTCGCGTAGGGATACAGAACTGGTTCTCTAAAAAGGTTGCAACCGTCGGGATAATATGACTTGGTCATGATTATCCGATACTAAAGAGACTAGTTGCTCGTCATCCGATATATGTTTCGTACAGGGCAGACACTGAACCAGCCCCAAGCCTTGCATGTGATCATCCGATACTGGATCGAAATACGCAATACTACGTATACTACGCCTGATATAGATCCTTTATTCCTGTAAGGATATTTCTGGAGAATTGGGTAGGCATGGCGCTTTGCTAGAAGCCAACCTTGTCTTATAAACCGGTAAAACGTAGTACGAGGTACTTGCGTGTTCGGATAGTCCGACGACCGAATTTACTGCCAACATATCTGGGGATCTCATGGGTCGCTTCCCGAAGATTCACCGATGACGTATGACTCGCACTTTTAATTAATCTGGATTAATTAGATGAGAGAGAAAATTATTCTGGGATTAATTGCGGTGACATTTTATCTGGGATAAAATATCATTAAAAGAGAGATAACGATTAATTTGGAATTAATCGATAAATTGATATATTCGATATATTAAATGAAATTGGATTTCGACGCGGAATTAAAATTAGATTTTAATTCCGGCGAACGAACTAATTTAGAATTAATTCGTTAGCAACATGAATAGTGACTTCGCTAGGCGTAATCATTTAATTAAGTCGCAACGAAAAATTCGTTAAATTTAGAATTAGCGAACCCGAGCCCGCGAGTGTTTGCGAGCGTATTCGCATTTCAAATTCGAGTGCGGCACGTAAGTCACATCAAGCGTCAAATCATTAGTCACATCAAGCGTCAAATCACTTGTCACTTTGAGTGATGTGACTTGACAACTTGATTGATTGATGGTGAGTGATGTGAGTTGATGGAGGTTGGTATGGCTTTTAATTGTTTGAATTTTAAAGCCAATTTTTGGTAAATCATTTATTGATTTTTTAAAAAAGAATTATGTGTATTAGATACACAAATACACAAAAACAATTCCATTCCACTCTCTCTCTCTCTCTTCTCACGCAATTAGAGCCAAAATTGCTCATCTCTCTCACGCCCATTTGGACGATTTCTTCACTGGTTTTTCTGGGAAATGCCGAGAAGATGGGAAGCAAATGTTTGATTTTTATGGCAAAAATCAAGAGAGCTAGCACTCCGAGAGACATGCAAAGGTGATAGGGAAGTCCACCCATGAGCCGGGAATCGTTTGACAAAGCTTGGAGCTTGATGAAGATGATCCATGGCAGAATTTTGGAGACCAAATTTCAGCCACTGCAGTGAGTTTGCCGAGCAGTCCAGTGGGTAGAAAAGGAAATTTTTGTTGCATCGCGCGTCGCTCAACTGATTGATGTGAGTATTCCGCAACTCCCTCGTTGTATTCGCACTTGTTTCAAGCTTATTTATTGATCCTTGGGACCTTAGCAAACTCCAACAATGGTATCAGAGCAAGGAAAAGCATGAAATTGATTTAGGACTTAAAATTGGGTAAATTGTATTTGAGCATGTTTTAATGAAATTGGATGAATTAGTATGCTTAAATATGTTTTAATTGAATATTGATTGGATCAATTTGTTGAAATTTTGTTTGGAACAAATTTGCCCAAAATTTTGGTGTTGGCCGAAAATGTGAAGTGCCCTAATTGTCTTGGAATTTTGTTTTTTTGATTCATTGGATGACTTGAAAATAATTGGGGATGTTGATTTATTGTTGATTTGGATTCAATTGGATTGGGTTTAAAATTGGACATGAAAATCCCCTTTGGCCGAGACTTTGTGTAGCATGAATGGGTTTGATTTTTGTTAAATTGTGTTGGACATAATTTAATAATGATAAGCATGATTAATTAGGCTAATTTGATGTTTTGGAAATATTGATTTGGGTGATTAATTGTGTTATACACTTTAGGATTAATTAGATTATGAAATTGGACTTTTATGATTTAATTAATTGGGCCTTAAATTGAATTGGGCTTGTTATGTTGTTATTGGGCTAATTGGGCTTGGTTGTACCAAGTTAGGTTTAGGCTAAATGGATTGGATCCAATTGGGCCCAAAACCGCTTCCATAAAGCCCAAATGCGACTAATGGACCTTTAAAGTTTAATTGGGCCTAATAGGCTAAAATTGATTTCCGGGCTTATGGGGTAATTCCCGGATTGGATTTTGGTTATTCGATTTGACCCGAGTTGACTAAAAGTCCACGCCTTAAGAAATTAATTAAAAGCCCATTGGACTTTAATTGAATTGACGTTGGACGTTAATCGGGCTTTGAGACCCGTAACGATTAAATTTGGAATTTAAGTCGTATAGGTTCGTTAATAAAGTGTAGTATTTAATTTGGAATTAAATAGCGAGTTATTATTAAATACAAATTGAATTGGATTTAATTATGTAGTTTAATTTAATTCGAGAATTCGTACTTTGAGTACTTATTCGCAAAACGAGTTTGACTCGAGCAAAATCAAATCGTTGTTTGAACATTGGATGGTCACTAATTATCAGATTAATTAATTGGATTAGATTGATTGATAACATGTTTGTGTGAATACATGGTTACGATGCATGAATAATGTATATCGGATGGATATTAGATGGGTGGGGCAATTTTAGAAATTGTTGTAATAAATTTGGAATTTTTTAATTGGACATGCGTGTCCAGCCTTATTACCTCTTTATTCTTTGTATTCTCTTCTCACTTATTCCCCTCAATGTAAATGAGGTTTCTTTAGAAGTGTAGTGTAACGGGTAGAAGTAAATACATGTGCTAGCGGGAGAGAGAAATGGAGAGATTTAATCTAGGATCATTGTGTAAAGTATCCATCCGCATATCATTATTATTTTATTATACGTGCTTTATTATGTGTTTAGAATGCATGTTTAAGGGTGTATGATGATGAGACCTTAACAAAGATAATAAATTGGTTGCCAATTTGCACTCGAAAAACCCTCGCTAAATATTAAGTGTTTTTCCTTCCATTGAGTGATTCTTACTCAAGATCCGAGACTGGCATTGGCTTGTTGGCCAAAGTCAAGGCCTTGGTCCGTCGATGATGTGTTTGAATCACGAGAGCTTTGTTCCATGTCAGTCTCTTGTCCAAGTTGTGGTTTGTTGGCCAAAGTCAAGACCACTTCTTGTCCATCGCCATTGATACGAAGCTTTCCATGGTCAATGGGTCACGCTTGACTGGGATCACTAAGTTTGTTGTGCCAAAGCCAAGGCTTAGTTGATTCAGAGGAAAAATGTTAGGTAATACATTGGATGTATTGGCATATATAAGATTTATGTTTCGGACTTGGATGTCCCCCTACTGGATCTAGGAATTGGATTGGATCTAATTGATCTTAGAGATCTACCTAGTTAATTATCATACAATTTGTTGGCCAAAGTCAATATTGTGTGATATTTAAAAGGGATCCTAGCCGGCTAGAAACACGGTTTCCCGAGTACTCGACAGAGGCTTAGAGGCTCGCCAAAAAATAGTGGGAGGCAAGAATTGAATTTGCAATATTCGTTTAATTACTTGCCATACGCGCTCAAACAAATATCATTTGTCAAATAAATTAAATGTTAGTTGGACTAATATTTAAATGTTGTTTTAATAAATAGTTGGACTATATTCAAACTATTCATTTATAGTTGATTTTATAATTGGATTATAGTAATCAATATAATTGATTTTAATCTATTAAATTATTTTTGATTAAATAGTTGGACTATTGTAATCATTATAATAAATAGTACCTAAATCGTTGATTAAGTAGTTGGACTATTAGAATCAAGATGTAATTGAAAGATTGACATTTAAAACATAATCCTAGGGAAAATGTATTTAAATGGTTTAATTTTCAAATTGGGAATAAATTTCAGGATGGTCCTGGAAAATAATAAGTTACTTTATTTGATAAAATAACATATTAAGCCTAAACCCGGAGTTAAGCAAATAGTAGAGCATAATCTTTGGAAGATTTATGTGATGATAACTTTAGTGCTTAATCCATTAAGCTTGTCGCAGTAGACTCCCTAATTTCTAAATCAGAACTAAGGATTAGATCCTTAAAGTATGATAAAGAAATTGAAGGATTTTCATAGATCTTAGAAGTACTAAATTGCAATAAATAACTCTTGGAGAGTTAATGACTATTCTCAAGGAGATAAAGTCAATGTTTGCAATATGGCAAGTAGCGCAAGGCGCACCTTACTTCGATATTCTAGAAACCCGAGGCTTGGCCAAAGGCTTCTGGAGTGTTGAAAAGGGCAAAGGCAAAATCATTATAATCTTCTGGGAAGATAAAGGACATATCCCAAAATGTCTGCCTAAATTGTGGCAAACATGATCGCGGAAGCGTGACTGCCGTTTGGACAAAGCAGACATGAAGGAATTGAAGACGAGCAAGGCTCCGACTTCAAATATGTTTGTCATAAATATATTCACTACTAGTATTAAAATTGGATTTTAGATACTTAGTGTGATATATATATACAGGTGTTTAGAATCTGCTTTGAGCAGGATACTGACTTCCATAGAGATTAATCTGCGAATTGGAAACGAGATGAAAGTCGCTGTTTTAACCGTAGATACCTAATTTTAGAAACTACCTACGGGTTTGTACCTAAATTTGGAAACTGTTATAATGTAACTAGTTTGACTAGAAACATTATCTCTATATCAGTGTTTAATCCGCTGCGGGTGAACCTTTATATTCTAAAACACTAAAGTGTTTCATTATATAAAGTTGATATAGAGATAAACACATTAGATGTGAATAACATAATTTATATTTTGAATATAAATAAATCTCAAATGTATCACATTACAATTAAATAGCTCAAACTGATTTGATCAGAAGAAACATATTGTGGCATTGTTGTCTGGGACACAATTAAACAAGACTCGTATATCCACACTTTTGAAGAGTGGGTACTCGGACTAATTTGATTCTATTCAAATAAAGTCTATGAATCTAGTTTATTGGGCAATGTGCCTAAAACACATTGACTTGGTAAAAGTGCAAATGCCACCTATCTGTTAGCCCTAGTTCATAGTGAAGCAAGTGGGCCCATCTCTAGCTAGGCTAGAGGTGGATATGAATATTTCGTGACCTTTACGGATATGGCATCGCGTTATGGTTATGTGTTTCTTTTGAAACACAAATCGGAAACTTTCAGTTTCGACACGAAATAGACAAACAGATCGGCTAAAGTATTAAACCGTCACGGTAAGACCGTATGGAAAATACTTAATCAATAAGTTTCTAATATACTTGAAAGATTATAGTATTCTTTCAAATGAGGACTCCTCCCGGAACACACCATCCTGATGGTGTGTCCGAACGGAGAAACCAAATTTTGTTGGACATGATAATGTTAATCGTGAGTCGCTCTGAGCTACCATTTCCTTCAACGGATAAGCTTTAAACAGTGCAGAACTTATTTTGAATAAGGTTCCATAAAAATCTGTTTGACAGATATCATATTAGATATGAACGGGATAGAAACCAGGTTTCTCATTCCTGAAAATTTGGGTATGCTAGGCATATGTTGGATGATACCAAACTAAAACCCAAATTGGATAAGCGCCAATTGTAGGTTATCATTGTTGAGTTTCAATCAAGTCCCAAGGATCATAAATCATGCATAAACGAGTTGAATACATATCAAAGGAGGTGCGGAATAACTCACATTGATCGGTAGAGATGCAACAAAGATGGACCAAATTCGCACTTCATGTTTCTGCCCCTCCAGCTCGGCAATGGCAGTGAACTGCAGCTCCATTTTCGGCTTTGGGTGGTCTCCATTAATGTTCCAAGCTCCAAGCTTCACAAGGTGATTCCTTGCTCACGAAATCACTTCCCACACCTTTGTATTCCTCCATGAGTGTGCTAGCACATAGATCTTGCAACAAGATCATTGCTTCTCCTTTATTGATCGGTCAAACCAGAAAAATTGAGAGAAGAATCGGTCAAGACCGAGAGAGAAGAGATGAAGAAGTTTTGGCTCCAAAATGAGCAAAAAAACGTGTACAGAGGAGAGAGAGGAGGGAAAAGAAAAGGTTAGGTTTATTGATTTATTTTCCAAAAATAAATAAAACATATATACCAAAATCTTTTTCCAAAAGCAAAGCATTAAATGCTTGTCAATCACCACAAAACAACTCACATCAATCACTCAAATGTCACATCACTCAAAGTGACATGTGATTTGACGATTGATGTGACTTGCGATTTGACGCTTGATTTGACTTGCGTGCCACACTCGAATTCGAAATACGAATGCGCTCGCAAACAATCCCGGGCTCGGGTTCGCTAATTCCAAATTAACGAATTTTCCGTTGCGTCGTAATTAAATGATTACGCCTAGCGAATTCACTATTCACGTCGCTAACGAATTAATTCTAAATTAATTCGTTCGCCCGAATTAAAATCTAATTTGAATTCCGCGTCGAAATCTAATTTCGTTATAATATATCGAATATATTAATTTATCGATTAATTCCAAATTAATCGTTCTCTCTTTAACGATATTTTATCCGAGATAAAATATCTCCGTAATTAATCCCAGATAAATTAAAGTGCGAGTCATACGTCATCGGTGAATCTTCAGGAACCGACCCATGAGATCTCCGGATATGTTGGCAGTAAATACGGTCGTCGGACTATCCGAACACGTAAGTATCGCGTACTACGTTTATACCGATTTACAAGACAAGGTTGGCTTCTAGCAAAATGCCATGCCTACCCAATTCTCCAGAAATATTCTTACAGGAATATATAGATCTGTATCAAGCGTAGTATACCGTAGTATTGTGTATATCGGCCCAGTATCGGATAGTCACGTGCTAGGGCTGGGGCTGGATAAGTGTCTGCCCCGTCCGAAGCACATGTCGGATGTCTGGTAACTAGTCTCTATAATCGGATATGCATGACCTAGTCATAACATCCCGATGGTTGCGCAACACTTAAGAGCACTAATACCGTATCCTGCGTGACATCATCTCCACTATGACTGAAGTGATACTTCCGTCTTGACATCACACCCAATACACTACGACTCTCTGATAAACCCAGAAGTGGTGTACGCAGAACCGGTTAAAGCCCTGTACCACCAAGACCAAAGTCTATCGATTATCGTAAGTATTAGCGATGTAAGTCTCAGGTTAAGACTATACACCTACCTGATTTCGGCCTCCCATAGACACATAGTCATAATACCAATGGGATTCCGAAGGGTCTATCCAGAGCGAAGCTGTTTCCCGTACCATCGGTGAAACACAACCTCCTATCGCACTTGCATAAGTATCCAATACTTATATATATGAGAACTATGCCGTTGTGCCCTCACAACGCACACAAGTGCAATACTAGCCTATTCCGCATTATCGATGTCCAGTCTCGATAATACTCCGGCTAGGGATATTTAATGATTAATCCTTCGGGGATGATACTGTCTCATATCATTCTCAATCCAGGAACTAATCATAGGGACCTCTCTTCATTTATATATCTATGGTGATCTAATCACAAATGATGAGAGTGCAATTTCCTTGTCACATAGTTAATTTGCTACAACAACACATGATCTGTGCAAATAGTGACGCTATGGGTCATTTTGTCCAACAATCTCCCACTTGGCACATAGCCAGTCACTCAAGTGTCCCACACCCGAACTATGTACGGTTCGCTCAAATTGCTGAGGAAAGGTTTTCGTCAGCGGATTTGCTTAATTATCGTCTGACGCGATTTACACGATCATCACATCGCCACGATGTATGATCCGAACGAATCAGATGATATAGAAGTATATATCTGGATCGTCGATGAGACTTTAATTCCTTAGCCTGTGCTGACGCCTAGCTCAGCTGCTAAAAGAACTATATCTAATCTAATTAGATTTATTTTCGATCCAAATGGCTTCTATTGCTGCCTCAGCTGCAGCAATAATCCGCATTTGTTGTTTATTCGGCAACAGTTATCTTGCTCGGAAGATTTCCAGCTCACTGTCCCGTTATTCAAACTTTATAGTACCGCAGTAGTATTTACCGGTTTGGAAACTTGCAGCAGTGATCCTAGTCACTTCAAGTTCTCCTACTCCATTATTTAAGACAGCATCTTTAGTTCTCTAAGATACTAATAGATGTCTTAACTTCAATCCAATGACTATCACTTGGATTGACCCGATTGTGACTCCATATGCTCAAAGCGTATGAGACACCATATCAAGTACATTTTAAATGTACAATTTCCAGAGAGTGTTAACAACTCCAAATCTATCCCTGTAGATCTTTATTCCTTGAATAAAGGTTGTTACTCCCCAGAATTCTACGGAGAATTTCTATGAAAGAATATCTATGAAAGCCAAGCTTTCATCAATTGCTTTATGGGAATTTCATTGTCAGTGCCCTCCCACTAACCTCCTTATATACACAAGAATTATTTCGTTTTGAGTCAAATCATAAACCATTATGATTATTTCAAAACGTCAGTTCCAAGAACCTTATGCTTGTTTCAATCCAAACATGGATCGAATAACCCGCAAACCTTGTTTGTCGGTTATACAAAATCGTCAGGATGTTGTAAGCATCCTCCAAAAGGTTTCCTTTTCAGGAAAGCGATTTTGATCTGCAACTGACACATTTCATAAATGAAATATGCAGTTATCAACAAGCATCTTCAAAATGGATTTACCATGGCAACAGGTAAAAGGTTGAACCGTATTAACACAATGTTGATAACGATAACTTTCCGTCAAAAGCCCAGCTTTGTACGTTGGTATGTTGCCTTCCATGTATGTCTTCCTTGAAGACGTTTAATGTACCAATAGGCACAATGCCTTGTGGTACAACAACTAGTATCCAAAATAGTTGTTATACATGGAATCCATTTCGGATTCATGGCACTTTGCCATAATAGGGAGTCGATACCTCGTATCACTTCCTCAAAACGTAGTCGTTGGATATACCTTAATAAGATTGACATCTTTATGAGGTTAGATCAGAAACCCATACCCTAGGTCGTTTTCTGACTCTATCCGATCTACTCAGTTCTTGTGTATTCGAAGATTAATGGTACAGATTCATCATTGATGAACTATTTGTGTTCCATTACGGACTTGTGCCTTGAACAGTATTACTCCGATTTTCATCGAGTATCACTATCCTCCCACTGACCACTGCATATCGGTATTCCTCTCAGGAAAAACCGCATGGTGAGCAACAATCACATTGTTCTCATGTGAGATTTATAAGTACTATACTTATGGTTTCCCTTAGGATAACCTATATTGGCACTTATCCAATTTGGGTCCTTAGTTTGGTATCATCCAAACGTTATGCCTGGCATACCCAAATTATCAGGAATGAGAAACCTCGTTTCTTCCCTGTTCATATCCTATATGACATCTGTCAAACAGATTTATATGGAACCTTATTCTAAATAAGTTATTGCACTGTTAAAACTTATCCGTTGAAGGAAATGGTAGCTCAGAGCGACTCATGATTAGCCTTATCATGTCTAACATGATTCGGTTAATCCGTTCGGACACACCGTCACTTTGACGTGTTCCGAGAGGAGTCCCCATTTGAAAGAATACTATACTCTTTCAAGTATATAAGAAACTTATTGCTTAAGTATTTTCCATTACGGTCTTACCGTGACGGTATAATACTATAGCCGATCTGTTTGTCTATTTCATGTCGAAACTCTAAAAGTTTCCGATTTGTGTTCTTCAAAAGAAAACACATAACCATAACGTGATGCCACATTCGTTAAGGTCATGAAATATTCATATCTACATCTAGCCTAGCTAGACATGGGCCCACTTACTTCACCATGAATAGGGCTAACAGGTCGGTGGCCCTTATACTATTACCAAGTAAATAGTATTTTAGGTACTTTACCTAATAAACTAGATTCGCAGACCTTATTTGAATAGTCAAATCAGTCCTAGTACCCACTCTTCAAAAGTGTGGATATACGAGTCTCGTTAAATTGTGTCCTAGACAACAATGCCACAAATAAGTCTATTGATCAAATCAATTTGAGCTATTTATTTGTCATTTTATATGTTTGAGATTTTATTTATATTCAAAATATAAATTCTGTTATTTACATCTAATGTATTTATCTCAGTATCATCTTTATATAATAAAACACTTAGTGTTCTATAATATAAAGGTTTTATCTGTAACAACGGATTAAACACTGATATAGAGATAATGTCTCTAGTCAAACTAGTTACATTATAACAGTTCCTAATTTAAGTACACACCCAAAGGGTAGTTCCTAAACTTAGGTATCTACGGTCGAAACAGCGACTTTCGTCCCGTTTCCGATTCGCAGAGAAATCTCGGCTTGAAGTCAGTATCCAGCTCATAGCGGATTCTGAACATCAATACATATATTTTATGTACCACACTAAGTATTTAAAATCCAATTTCAATACTAGTAGTGAACATAACTTTGACAAATATTTTTAAAGTTAGAGCCTCGCCCTTTCTTTAATTCCTTCGTGTCTGCCATATCCAAATGGTAGTCACTTTGGTATATGTCAATTATCCTTTTCAATATTTCAGAAACCTTAGGCCAAGCCTTGGGTTTTTAGAATATCGAAACGATGTGCACCTCGTGCTACATGCCCAATTGCAAACTTTGACTTTATCTCCTCTAGAATAGTCAATTAATTCTCCAAGAATTATAAATTGCAATTTTAATACTTCTTAAATCTAAAATTAGATTTATGACAAGTATATTAAATTAAGCATTAAAGTCATCATCACATAAATCTTCCAAAGATTTTATGCTCTACTTATTTTGCTTAATTTTGGGCTTAAGGTATAATAAGTTATTTTATCAAATAAAGTAACCTATTATTTATTCCCAATTTGAAAATTAAATATTTAAAATATTTTAATCCCAGATTATATTTTAAATATCCAACTTTTCAATTTTATCTTGATTACAATAGTCCAACTATTTAATCAACGATTAGTGGTACTATATATATTATAATGATTATAATAGTCCAACTATATAATCAAATATAATCCAAATTAATTAACCTCAATTACATTGATTACTATAATCCAATTATAAAATCAACTGTAAACTGAAATTAATTAATTCAAATATATTGATTAATATAATCCAATTATATATAATCAAGTATAATACAGTCCAACTGTTTATTAAAACAACAATTTAAATATTAGTCCAACTAACATTTAATATTACGACGAAATAATTTGAATGAGCGCGTATGGCGAGTAATTGAACGAATATTGCAAATTCAATTCTTGCCTCCCACTATTTTTCGTCGAGCCTCTAACCCTCTGTCGAGTACTCGGGAAACCGTGTTTCCTAGTGGGCTAGGATCCCGTTAAATATCACACAATCTTGACTTTGGCCAACAAATTGTATGATAATTAACTAGGTAGATCTCTAAGATCAATTGGATCCAATCCAATTCCTAGATCCAGTAGGTGGACATCCAAGTCCTAAACATATATCTTATATATGCCTATATATCGAATATATACCCTAACCTTTTTCCTCTGAATCAACTAGGCCTTGGCTTTGGCACAACAAACCTAGTGATCCCAGTCAAGCGCGGACCCATTGACCATGGAAGCTTCGTAATCAATGTCGTTGGACAAGAAGTGGTCTTGACTTTGGCCAACAAACCACAACTTGGACAAGACACCAATATGGAACAAAGCCTCGTGATTCAAACACATCTTCGACGGACAAGGGCTTGACTTTGGCCAACAACCCATGCCAATCTAGGATCTTGAGCAAGAATCACTCAATGGAAGGAAAAACGCATGATATTTGATGAGGGTTTTTCGTGTGCAAATTGGCTACCAATTTAATTATCTTTGTTAAGGTCTCATCATCATACACCCTTAAACATGCATTCTAAACACATAATAAAGCGCATATGATAAAATAATAATGATATGCGGATGGATATTTTACACATTGATCCTAGATCAAATCTCTCACTTTCTCTCTCCCGCTAGCACAAATATTTCTTCTACCCGTTACACTACACTTCTAAAGAAACCTCATTTACATTGAGGGGAATAGGTGAGAAGAGAATACAAAGAAATAGGAGATAAGGCTGGACTCGCAGGTCCAATTAATAAATCAAATTTATTACAACAATTTCCAAAATCGCCCCACCCGACTAATATCCATCCGATATACATTATTCAAACATCACAACCATGTATTCATACAAGCATGTTATCAATCAATCTAATCAAATTAATTAATCTGATAATTAGTGATCATCCAATGTTCAAACAACGATTTGATTTTGTTCGAGTCAAACTCGTATTGCGAACACGTACTCAAAGTACGATTTCTCAAATAAAATTAAATTACATGATTAAATCCAATTTAATACGTATTTAATTCTAATTCATTATTTAATTCCAAATTAAATATTACACTTTATAAAATAAACCTTTACGACTTAAATTCCAAATTTAATCGTTACGGGTCTCAAAGCCCGATTAATATCCAATATTAATTTAATTAAAGTCTAATGGGCTTTTAATTAATTTCTTGAGGCGTGGACTTTTGGTCAACTCGGGTCAAACCGAATAACCAAAATCCAATCCGGGAGTTACCCCATAAGCCCATAAATTAATTTAGGCCCATTAGGCCCAATTAAACGTTAAAGGTTCATTAGTCGCATTTGGGCCTTTTGGAAGCGGTTTTGGGCCTAATTGGATCCAACCAATTTTGGCCTAAACCAACTTTGTACAACAAAGTCCAATAAACCCAATAACAACTTTAAAAGCCCAAATCCAATTTTAAGGCCCAATAATTTAATTTCAAAAATTCCAATTTTCCAATTAAATTACCTAAAGTGTATATAGCATTATTAATTACCCAAATCAAAGTTTCCAAAACACTAAATTTGTCCAATTAATCATGCTTACATCAATGAATCATGTCCAACATAATTTGATCAAAATCAAACCCAATTTCATGCTTCAAGTGTCTCGGCCAAAGAGGAAAATTATGCCCAAATCAAATTCAATCCAATTGAACCAAATAAACATAAATTCAACATCCCCAAATGATTTGCAAGTCATCCAATGAACAAAAAATCAAAATCCAAGACAATATTAGGGTTCATATTTTCGGCCATCACAAGCAAATTGGGGAAAATTGTTCCAAACACTTTTTCAAATTGATCTAATCAATCACATCAATTAAAACACATTTAAGCATTCTAATTCATCCAATTTCATTAAACATGCTCAAAATCAAGTTTACCCAAATTAAAGTTTTGGCCAACAATAAGCAAATTGGGGAAAATCAATCCAATTAATTTTTCTTCAAATTGATTACATATAACTCTAAGTTATTCATATACAACATTCTTAAACAAACAATTTGTCAAAATCATGCTTAAATCAAAAAGCCCCAAATTTTGCTCAAGAACCCTAAAAACGTTTTATGCACAAATGGCTCAAGATACCATTGTTGAGTTTCAATCAAGTCCCAGGATCATAAATCATGCATAAACGAGTTGAATACATATCAAAGGAGGTGCGGAGGAATAACTCACATTGATCGGTAGAGATGCAACAAAGATGGACCAAATTCGCACTTCATGTTCTCCTCCCTCCAAGCTCGGCAATGGCAGTGAACTGCAGCTCAGCTCCATTTTCGGATTTGGTGGTCCTCCATTAATGCTCCAAGCTCCAAGCTCACAAGGTGATTCCTGCTCACGAAATCACTTCCCTAACCACCTTGTATTCCTCCATGAGTGTGCTAGCACATAGATCTTGCAACAAGATCATTGCTTCTCCTTTATGATCGGTCAAACCAGAAAAATTGAGGAGAAGAATCGGTCAAGACCGAGAGAGAAGATGAAGAAGTTTTGGCTCCAAAATGAGCAAAAAACCTGTACAGAGGAGAGAGAGGAGAGGGAAAAGAAAAGGTAATAGGTTTTATTGATTATTTTCAAAAAAATAAATAAACCATATACCAAAATCTTTTTCCAAAGTAAAAGCATTAAATGCTTGTCAATCAACACAAATCAACTACATCAATCACTCAAATGTCACATCACTCAAAGTGACATGTGATTTGACGCTTGATGTGATTTGCGATTTGACGCTTGATTTGACTTGCGTGCCGCACTCGAATTTGAAATGCGAATGCGCTCGCAAACAATCCCGGGCTCGGGTTCGCTAATTCCAAATTAACGAATTTTCCGTTGCGTCGTAATTAAATGATTACGCCTAGCGAATTCACTATTCACGTCGCTAACGAATTAATTCTAAATTGATTCGTTCGCCCGAATTAAAATCTAATTTCAATTCCTCGTCGAAATCTAATTTCGTTATAATATATCGAATATATTAATTTATCGATTAATTCCAAATTAATCATTCTCTCTTTAACGATATTTTATCCGAGATAAAATATCTCCGTAATTAATCCCAGATTAATTAAAGTGCGAGTCATACGTCATCGGTGAATCTTCAGGAACCGACCCATGAGATCTCCGGATATGTTGGCAGTAATACGGTCGTCGGACTATCCGAACACGTAAGTATCGCGTACTACGTTTATACCGATTTACAAGACAAGGTTGGCTTCTAGCAAAGCGCCATGCCTACCCAATTCTCCAGAAATATTCTTACAGGAATATATAGATCTGTATCAAGCGTAGTATACCGTAGTATTGTGTATATCGGCCCAGTATCGGATAGTCACGTGCTAGGGCTGGGGCTGGATAAGTGTCTGCCCCGTCCGAAGCACATGTCGGATGTCTGGTAACTAGTCTCTATAATCGGATATGCATGACCTAGTCATAACATCCCGATGGTTGCGCAACACTTAAGAGCACTAATACCGTATCCTGCGTGACATCATCTCCACTATGACTGAAGTGATACTTCCGTCTTGACATCACCCAATACACTACGACTCTCTGATAAACCCAGAAGTGGTGTACGCAGAACCGGTTAAAGCCCTGTACCACCAAGACCAAAGTCTATCGATTATCGTAAGTATTAGCGATGTAAGTCTCAGGTTAAGACTATACACACCTACCTTGATTTCGGCCTCCCATAGACACATAGTCATAATACCAATGGGATTTCGAAGGGGTCTATCCAGAGCGAAGCTGTTTCCCGTACCATCGGTGAAACACAACTCCTATCGCACTTGCATAAGTATCCAATACTTATATATATGAGAACTATGCCGTTGTGCCCTCACAACGCACACAAGTGCAATACTAGCCTATTCCGCATTATTGATGTCCAGTCTCGATAATACTCCGGCTAGGGATATTTAATGATTAATCCTTGGGGATTGATACTGTCTCATATCATTCTCAATCCAGGAACTAATCATAGGACCTCTCTTCATTTATATATCTATGGTGATCTAATCACAAATGATGAGAGTGCAATTTCCTTGTCACATAGTTAATTTGCTACAACAACACAATGATCTGTGTAAATAGTGACGCTATGGGTTATTTTGTCCAACAATCCTAGGGATACCATAAGTATAGTACTTATACAACTCACGAGAGAACAATTTAATTGTTGCTCACCATGCGGTTTTCCTAAGAGGAATACTGATATGCAGTGGTAAGTGGAAGGATAGTAAAACTCGATGAAAATCGGAGTAATACTATTACCGGCACCGAATCCTTAATGGAACACATATAGTTCATCATTGATGAAACTATACCAGAAATCTTCGTATACACAGAACCACGTATGTCGGAGAGAGTCAGAAAACAACCTGGGGTATGAGTTTCTGATCTCACCTCATAAAGAGGTCAATCTTATTGAGGAACACCAACTGACTACATATGAGGAAGTGATACAAGGTATCGACTCCCTATTATGGCAAAGTGCCATAAGTCCGAAATGGATTCCATGTATATCAACAAGTTTGGATACTAGTTAATGTACCGCAAGGCATTGTGCCTATTGGTACTATAAGTCTTCAAGGAAGACGTACATGGATGGCAACATACCAACGTATAAAGCTAGGCTTTTAGCGGAAAGGTATCGTTATCAACATTATGTTGATTACGATTCAACCTTTTACCTGTTTCCACGGTAAATCCATTTGGATAATGCTTGTTAAAGCTGCGTGTTTCATTTATGAAATATGACAGCTTAACGAGAAAATCACTTTCCTGAAAAGGAAAACCTTTTGGAGGATGTGTTGACAACATCCTGACGGTTTTTTCGTACCATAACTAGCAAACAAGGTTTTCAGGTTATTCGATCCTTGTTTGGATTGAAGCAAGCGTCAGGTTCTTGGAATTATCGTTTTGAGGTAATCATAATGGTGTATGATTTAATTCAAAACGAAATGATTCTTGTGTATATAAGGAGGTTAGTGGGAGCGCACTGACAGTGGTTGTCCTGTAAATAATGATAATATATGTCATTTCTTGGAAATGATATTCTCATAATAACTATCGGTGAAAGCTAGGCTTTCGAGAAAAATCTCCGAGAAATCGTACATTGAAAAATGTACGCGACCTGGTGTCTCATACGCTTTGAGCATATGAAGTCACAAACAGGCCAATCCAAGTGATAGTCACTGGATTGAAGTTAAGAACATACTTAGTATCTTAGAGAACTAATGATGTTGTCTTGAACTAGAATAACGGAACAGTGAGCTGGAAATCTTCCAAGAAAGATACTGTTACCGAATAAACAACAAAAGCGGGTTATTGCTGCAGCTGAGGCGGTAATAGAAGCCTTCTGGGTCAATAATAAAAATCTAATTAGATTAGATATAGTTCTGTTAGTAGCTGAGCTAGGCATCAGCACAGGCTAAAGAATTACTGGTCTCATCAACGATCCAGATACATACTTCGATATTCATCTGATTCGTTCGGATCATACACCGTGGCAATGTGATGATCAAATAAATCGCATCAGATGATAATCATGAAAATCCGCTGACGAAAGCCTTTTCTCAGTAGTTTGAGCCAACCGTACATAGTTCGGGTGTCAGACACTCGAGTGACTGGCTATAGGTCAAGTGGGAGATTGTTGGACAATTATGACCCATAGCGTCATTATTTATACAGATCATGGTGTTGTTGTACAAATTAACTATGTGACAAAGGAGATTGCACTCTTATCATTTGTGATTAGATCACCAAGATATATAAATGATAGGAGGTCCTTGTGATTTGTTCCTGGATTGAGAATGATATGAGACAGTATCAGTCCACGAAGGATAAATCATTAAATATCCCTAGTCAGAGTATTATCGAGATTGGACATCGATAAATACGTAAAAGACTAGTATTACACTTGTGCGCGTTGTGATGGCACAACAGCATAGTTCTCATATATTTTGGTATAGGATACTCATGCAAGTGTAATAGGAGGTTGTGTTTACCGATGGTACGGGAAACAGCTTCGCTCTGGATAGACCCCTTCGGAATTCCATTGGTAGTATGACTATGTGTCTATGAAATCCGAAATCAGGGTAGGTGTATTTGGTCTTAAACTGAGACTTGCACCGCTAATACTTGCGATAATCAATATACTTTGGTTTTGGTCGTCCAGGACTTTAACCGGTTTCTGTGTACGCCTCTTCTGGGTATATCGAGAATCGTTGTGTGTTGGGTGTGATGTCAAGATGGAAGTGTCACTCCAGCCATATAGAGATGATGATCGCGTAGGGATACATAATTGGTTCTCTAAAAAGGTTGCAACTGTCGGGATAATATGACTTGGTCATGATTATCCGATATTAAAGAGACTAGTTGCTCGTCATCTGATATATGCTTCGTAAGGGGCAGACACTGAACCAGTCCCAGGCATTGCATGTGATCATCTGATACTGGATCGAAATACGCAATACTACGTATACTACGCATGATATAGATCCTTTATTCCTGTAAGGATATTTCTTGAGAATTGGGTAGGCATGGCGCTTTGCTAGAAGCCAACCTTGTCTTGTAAATCGGTAAAACGTAGTATGAGGTACTTACGTGTTCGGATAGTCCGATAACCGAATTTACTGCCAACATATCCGGGGATCTCATGGGTCGCTTCCCGAAGATTCACCGATGACGTATGCTCGCACTTTTAATTAATCTGGGATTAATTAGATGTGAGAGAAAATTAATCTGGGATTAATTGCGGAGATATTTTATCTGGGATAAAATATCATTAAAAGAGAGATAACGATTAATTTTGAATTAATCGATAAATTAATATATTCGTTATATTAAATGAAATTGGATTTCGACGCGGAATTAAAAAGATTTTAATTCGGGCGAACGAATTAATTAGAATTAATTCGTTAGCGATGTGAATAGTGACTTCGCTAGGCGTAATCATTTAATTACATCGCAACGGAAAATTCGTTAAATTTGGAATTACCGAACCCGAGCCCCCGAGTGTTTGCGAGCGCATTCGCATTTCGAATTCGAGTGCGGCACGCAAGTCACATCAAGCGTCAAATCATTAGTCACATCAACCGTCAAATCACTTGTCACTTTGAGTGATGTGACTTGACAACTTGATTGATTGATGGTGAGTGATGTGAGTTGATGGGGGTTGGTATGGCTTTAAATTGTTTGACTTTTAAAGCCAATTTTTGGTAAATCATTTATTGATTTTTTAAAAAAGAATTATGTGTATTAGATACAAAAATACACAAACCAATTCCCTTCCACTCTCTCTCTCTTCTCACGCAATTGGAGCCAAAATTGCCCATCTCTCTCACGCTCATTTGGGCGATTTCTTCACTGGTTTTTCTGGGAAATGCCGAGAAGATGGGAAGCAAGTGTTTGATTTTTGTCACAAAAATCAAGAGAGCTAGCACTCCGAGAGACATGTGAAGGTGATAGGGAAGTCCACCCATGAGCCAGGAATCATTTGACGAAGCGTGGAGCTTGATGAAGATGATCCATGGCAGAAATTTGGAGACCAAATTTCAGCCACTGCAGTGAGTTTGCCGAGCAGTCCAGTGGGCAGAAAAGGATATTTTTGTTGCCTCGCGCATCGCTCAACCGATTGATGTTAGTATTCTGCAACTCCCTCGTTGTATTCGCACTTGTTTCATGCTTGTTTATTGATCATTGGGACCTTATCAAACTCCAACATGATATACTTGCTTATAGAGCCTATGGTAGACTCAGATAAGCTTTCCGAAAATCCATGTTCTTTGATTTTGATATCAGTCAGATTGTCTGGTTTTATCAAAGTATATAGAATACGTATTTGTCAGTGGGGTCAGTGGGAGAGTACAGATTTCTTTCTATTATTATTATATCCTAAGTCTTTTTTTCTCTGTGGAAGCAGTGGGAATAGTCTCTGTTATATTTGATATAAAGTTTTATATAAGATATAAAACTAAGAGACTTATGAGATACTTGTTAGGGATATGCCCTAGACCCAACTTGTGGATGAGCTATATGTTCATGTATTTGTAATATTTTAATTAATTAATAAAATGGAAATATTTATTATACGTGTCTTACATAACTTATATGAATCATCAACACTGTAATAAAGCCCTTGGAGTAATAAGATGATGTCTTCCACGCCTTATGAGAATCATTACTCTTAAATGTTCCTAGTCATAGTTTTGTGAATAATCTGGGCGTTCACAAAGCGGAGAGACTAGCATGATGATATGATCCACCCTTAAGTGGGGTAGCCGATCTCATAGGCTACTAGCGGAGATCTGTCCGCTTGGTGTATCACATGGATGCATGAGTTGCTCGTGTCCATCGAACTGACCACCGAAAGTTTTCATATGGAGTGTTTATCCCATGTGTCTGTGAGAACTTTCATGTATCGATTATATGATTAGTCCTTAGACTTGAGGTCTTTACAATCTTATGTGTGGATCAAATAACTTGACATTCTCCTTCCCCAGTTCAAAAGATCCGGTCATAAGGGTATGATTGGGTCATTTGTTGAAACACATGAAGTTTGTAAAGATACAACAGAGAATCGTCACTCTCTCGGATAATATTTTCTTATAAAAGTAGTATTTCAGTTCGCGGGTTGATATGTGTGATCAGTTCTTGAGACTATGGCCACAGCGAAAGAATCATGTGAGATTCTTGGGTTAGCACTATTCATGACACTATCAACATCATACATTTGACCATATGGGTAGACATTTTCCATACCCTAGATCAATAGGTGGGGATACAGTGAGGCGAGAGACCGTATCATATGTAAATCGCATACAGAATGGGTATATATATCTTTCCTTCTCATTTGGGGGCCTTGGCATGTTGCTAGATGTCAACATTGGTCATTGAAATCGAACGACCATCTCATTTGAGGATAATTTATGTTCGATTAAATTATCACGATTCATTTCATGTCCAACTTGAGGGGAACCCAAAAGGTCACACACAACAAAGTCGAAATCAATTGTTAACAGTGCACAGTAAATATTTAACAGCATATATGATTGTTGTAGGAATTGTTCATAAATGGTTCAATGTGTTTAATTATTGAACATATGATTTATGAGGTTCCATAGTGGCTTAGGGATTGGTGAATGACGATAGGGGCACTTTGGGAATTGGAATAAATAGATATAAAAAAATTACTATTCATGTGAATAGTAACACTTGAATACTACCGCGTGAATAGTAAAAAAAATTTATTTAATTTTTTTATTTCTTTTGAATTCAAATTCGCCCCAAACTCTTAGTAGGGTTTTATAATCTCATTAAACCACTAAATTAAGATCCAATGGCTAAGATTAAATTGGCTTTTATCCCACGTCGGATTCTTAATTAATTTTGTTGTCTTTGGAGCACTATATAAACCCAAGAATTCTTCACAAATTTTTGCACCAAACCTTTCAAATCATGGGTTTATATAAGTGAACAACTCGAAAGTTTTAAGAGTAAGCCACTGATTTTGAGGATCCTTAAGTCTAATTGACTAGAGGAACCTCGAGTTAAATGTTTTGAGGTATTTGCCTAGGCTAGAACCAAGGGCAAAATACCTGTGCACTCAAGGCGTAGTCTTGCCGTTGAGTTTTGGCTTTGGTGTGTGCATCTTTGGAGGCCACACACTTGGGTGGCTCTTTGGAACCTGGAAGAGCTTGCTGAGTTCAAGAAAAGCTTGTAGATTGGAGGGATGACTGGAGGAGTCTTCGGTTCAAGTAAGTCTTTTTCTTTCTTTATTTTAATTAGAGTTCTTATGATAGTTAGCATGTTTAGTTTATGTTCTTTGCATGTTTTATGAGTTTTTATGCTTAGAATATATATTAACATGCCTAGGCTTGTAGAATAATCAAAACAAATGGGTCTTGAATAAAATGATAGCGGAATCATAATTTCTTCTTGATTTTCCGCTGCGCACTCGCGGCCGCTTCCCAACAGTGGTATCAATGCACCGTTTTTGTTTTGATTAGTTCTCTCTTATTTGAACTCGAAATTAGGTGTGTAAAAGCTCGTTAGAAATCTAACCATCTGAACTTAATTTTAGGCACAAGTTTTGCATGATTTGGTTAAGATTTGAATTGTGAAATTGCATTTAAAGTTAATTTATCTGTAAAAAAAACATGAATAGTAAATTTATTTGATTAAAATAAAATGCAATATCATAATGAAATATTAATCAAAATTGTTTAATGCCTAAAATAATTCCAACATATTAAAACTCATATGCTTGATGATTATATGTAAAATTAGAATTGGCATAATTATTTTAGGGTGCAAGCATCTAGAGACTTTCTAAAGAAATAGAGAGTGTATTGCTTATCCCTTAGCTAAGTAATTATTCCGTGATGAACTTAGAGATTTATTACCTTTAAGGCTAATAGATATAAATCACTTGTTTATATAAAAAGACATTATAAAAGATACAAGTGGGGTGGGACCAAGGCGTAAATAAAACTTTCCAAACTAAAGTTAATTTAACCAAATGTATTACTAGAGTTAGATAATAATTTGGTGTCTTCCTTCACTCACTACCTTTTTATAGCCAAAAGGAAAAGCTGTAAAGACATCTAGATAATCATTTACTCAAAGCTTACCTTAAAGCATATTTAAAGTGTTGGACTAATTTGGAGGATCTATTGTTTATTCATGTCACCAAGGCGATAAGAGCCTAAGAGGTAAGGGTACTTAAGAGAGTTCGCTTCACCCTCCCTCTGGGGAATTTTCAATGGAGGAATCCATTTGACAGTTATTCACTTAAACTTGCTAAAATCCTCAATAATAATTTAAGTCTAAAATTTGCCTCTCATTGTAAAGTATAGACCCAAATGGCTTAAACCGTATTAGCAGGACTAGGCTTGACCAGACTGACCAATACCAATTTGTCCCTAAATCATACTATTGACAATGGTTTGACTTTTCTGAGTCATAAGACATAGCGACCCTTAGGCGTGGTCTTATAACTTAGTGGCAAAGATTGGGTGTCCACGAGGACTAGCATAAGCTATGGAATGTTTGATTGCTCAACCTAATGATCAAGGAATTGTGATTTATATCATAAATTGGTTGGGAACCTACCTAATTATCATATTTTATAACAACCGGCCCTAGTCAGAGTTATGAAATGATGATAATGGGATCCCTGCCCACAAGAAATCCATCATATTGGGGTTGATGCGATTTGCTTAAAATTTTAAAACAATTGAGTGAGAGCAACTTCATAATATTAAAAGCCCATGTTATTATGAAACATTAATGAAAAACATATTCCTAATTTTAACATTCTCTCTTAACAGGTGTGTTAAAATATTTCACAAACATTCAAATGGCAAACAGACTATCACTTTGTTCCACCCTTGATGAGCATAAGCTCAAAGAAGACAGCTACAATGACTGGTTTAGAAATCTTAAAATTGTCTTACGATAAGAAAAGATTTTCTATGTTCTTGAAAGACCGTTTCCCCCTAAACCTGCAGAAGATGCTGACCAAAATACATTCGATGCTTTGAAGAAACACGTCGATGATGATGAGCAAGCAGTTTGCATAATGCTTGGTTCTATGTCGGACGAACTTCAAAAGCTCACGAAGATATGGATGCTCAAACCATCATCTTTCACTTGAAGGAGTTGTATGCAACTTCCGTTCATACTTTGAGATTCCAAGTGTCATGTGCCTTATTCCAAACAAGGTATAAGGAAGGATCTGTTAGTGGACATGTGCTTAAGATGATTGGCCACATTGAAAAATTGGCCAACCTCGGGTTCATCATGGATCATGAGATATGTCAGAATCTAATTCTTCAGTCCTCACCAAAAGAATTCTCTAACTTTATTATGTAGTTTCATCTGTCTGATAAAGAAGCTATTTTAGCAGAATTGTACAATCTGATAAAGCAAGCAGAGAAGGACTTGAAACCGGAGCTTAAAACCTCCGTCATGCTTACGGGTACGGACCTGAAGCCACGAGGCCCAAAGAAAAATAAGGCCAAGGCCAAGGCTCCAGATCATAAAGCCCAATGGTAAGGTGGAGAAGAAAAAGGGAAATGTTTCTTTTGTGGAAAGAATGGTCATTGGAAGAAGAAGACTGCAGATCTTTGAAAGCCAAGGAAGCTAGGGAAGCCCAATAGGCCAAGAAGCCCAATGCTTCAGGTATGTTGTATATGATTGAACTATATTCTCAAAACTATGAACCTTCTACTTGGGTGCTTGACACCGGTTGTGGGACTCACTTGTGTAACAATGTGCAGGGCCTGAGAAACAGTAGGAGACTCTGTCATGGGGAGGTTGACTTACGCATGGGTAATGGAGCAAAACTGGCTGCATTGTTCGTGGGGACTTATTCATTAGTTTTGCCGAATGGTTTAGTTTTAGACTTAGAAGATTGTGTTTATGTACCTTCACTAGTAAAGAACATCATTTCAATTTCTTCTTTATGTAATAAAGGCTTTTCAAGCCTATAAGTTGTAATGAATGTTCTATTTATTTCAATGAAATAAAATATGGAGATGGTATTTTGAATAATGGTATCTATGTCTAATAACTAACAAAGAATGTTCAACCTCTAATATATACAACGTTAACTCGAATAATCTCAATGAATCACTTCTATGGCACAGTCGCTTAGGTCATATCAATGAAACAAGATTACTAAGCTACATAACCCTTCAAATATGAACCTTATGGAACTTGTGAGTCTTGTTTACTTTGTAAAATGACCAAATTACCCTTCAAAGGTAAAGAACAGCGTGCAACGGAGACATTAGAACTCATACATTCTGATGTATGCGGACCAATGTCAGTCACCGCTAGAGGTGGATTCTCCTACTTCATTACCTTTATCGATGATCACTCGCGATATGGGTATGTGTACCTTATGCGGTACAAATCTGAAGCCTTTGAGAAATTCAAAGACTTCAAAGCTGAAGTAGAAAACCAGCTTAATAAAAGTATTAAGTCACTAAGGTCTGACCGAGGTGGTGAATACTTAAGCAACGAATTTCAAGATTACTTGAGAGAAAATGGCATTGTTTCCCAGTGGACTCCTCCGGGAACTCCACAGCAAAATGGGGTCTCCGAAAGGAGAAATCAGACATTATTAGATATGGTCCAATCAATGATGCCAGGCACGGATCTACCTCTTTCATTTTCGGGTCTTGCTTTAGAAACTGCAACACTACTACTAAACCAAGTTCCTTCCAAGACTGTTAGTCAAACACCATATGCGTTATGGTCTAGGAAACGTCCTAGTCATAGTTATCTAAGACTTTGGGGATGTGAAGTTGGGTTTTCTAGGTCAAACCAAGATCAATTAAACATATAAATGTGTGAATACATCAAAGTAAAGTAGCGGAAATACTCACTTTGATCAGCTTTTGCGATGCGAAGACAACAAAAATTCTGCTCCAAGCTTTTCCTCTTTGTGTGTGATTCGGCCAAGCCCTTGCAATTGGTCTTCAAGCTCCAAGCTTTGTGAATGATTCCATGCTCAAGAGTTGGTTTCCCTATCACCTTTGTAAGATCTTTTATATGCTAGCATTGGAAAATTTTTGCAACAATAATTTCCTTATCACTTGTTACAACTCTCGGCAATTTGAGAGATGGAGAGAAAATGCACAAAGCCGAGTGAGTTAGAGAGAGAGGAAGGAAGTGTGTTGGTTATTTTGTGTATTTTATTTCCAAAAGTGTAGTTAGTAAAATGTCCATCACAAGTCTAATTTGTGTAAGCAACAAGTTACCAAAATAAAGCTCACTAACTTCCATCACCTTAAAGCAAATTAAGTGACATGTGTTGTGACATGTGGGCCCCACTTGATTCAAAATCCGAGTGGGCCCGCAACACATCCCGGGCTCGGGTTCGCTAATTTCGAATTAACAAATTTTTCGTTGCGACGTAATTAAATCAAATTTAATTAAATAATTATGCCTATCAAAATTACTGTTCACGTCGTTAGCGAATTAATTCTAAATTAACTCGTTCGCCCGAATTAAAATCAAATTTTAATTCCGCGTCGAAATCTAATTTCGTTTAATATATCGAATATATTATTTTATCGATTAATTTCAAATTAATCGTTCTCTTTCTTTAAATAGTATTTTATCCCGGATAAAATTCTCCGTAATTAATCCTAGATTAATTTTCTCTCTCTTATAATTAATCCCAGATTAATTATATGCGAGTCATACGTCATCGGTGAATCTTCGGGAAGCGACCCATGAGATCTCTGGATATGTTGGCAGTAAATCCGGTCATCGGACTATCCGAACAAGTACGTACCAAGTACTACGTTTTTACCGATTTACAAGACATGGTTGGCTTCTAGCAAAGCACCGTGCCAACCCAATTCTCCAGAAATATTCTTAAAGGAATATGTAATCTGTATCAGGCGTAGTATACGTAGTATTACGTATTGCGATCCAGTATCGGATGTCACATGCTAGGCCTAGGGCTGGAATTGTGTCTGCCCCGTACGAAGCACATATCGGATCTCTGGTAACTAGTCTCTATAATCAGATAATCATGACCTAGTCATATTATCCCGATAGCTGCAGCATAAAAGAGTACTAGTTTCGTATCCTACGTGACCATCATCTCCATATGACTAAAGTGATACTTCCATCTTGACATCATAACCAATACACTACGATTCTCAATATACCCAGAAGAGGTGTACACAGAACCTGTTAAAGCCATGGACGACCAAACCCAAAGTATATTGATTGTCGCAAGTATTAGCGATGTAAGTCTCAGGTTAAGACCAAATACACCTACCCTGATTCGGACTTCCATAGACACATAGTCATACTACCAATGGAATTCTGAGGGGTCTATCCAGAGCGAAGCTGTTTCCGTACAAACGGTAAACACAACCTCCTATTACACTTACATGAGTATCCAATACCCAAATATATGAGAACTATGTCGTTATGCTTCCACAACGCGCACAAGTGCAATACTAGTCTATTCCGCATTATCGATGTCCAATATCGATAATACTACGACTATGGATGTTTTAATGATTAAACCTTAATTGATTAATACTGTCTCATATCTTATTAATCCGGAACTAATCATATGGACTTTTATCATTTATATATCCCGGTAATCTAATTACAAATGATAAAATAGCAATTTCCTTTTTCACATAGTTAATTTGTACAACAACACCATTCTCTGTACAAATAGTGATGTTATGGGTCATAATTGTCCAACAATCTCCCACTTGGCCTATAGCCAATCACTCAAGTGTCCTACACTTGAAATATGTACGTTTCGCTCAAACTTCTGCTGAGAAACTGTTTTCGTCAGCGGATTTACAAAGTTATCATCTGATACGATTTATTCGATCTCACATCACCACGATGTATGATCCGAACGAATTAGATGATTATTTGAAGTATATACTTGGATCGTTGATGTGACCATTAATTCTTTAGGCTGTGTTGTAGCCTAGCTCAGCAGCTAATAGAACTATTCTTAATCTAATTAGGATTATTAAGATCCAAAGTGCTTCTATTGCTGCCTCAGCTGCAGCAATATTCCGCTTTTGTTGTTTATTCGGTAACAGTATCTTGGAAGATTTCCAGCTCACTGTTTCATTGTTCAAACTATATTGTACCTTTATTATGACTTATAGTCATTTTTGTCGGTTTGGAAACTTGCAGTAGTGAACCTAGTCACTTCAAGTTCTCCTTCTCCATAGTATAAGAAAGCATCCTTAGTTCATCTAAGATACTTAAGGATGTTCTTAACATCAATCCAGTGACTATCACTTGGATTGGCCTGATTGTGACTCAATATGCTCAAAGCATGTGAGACACCAGGTCGCGTACATATCTTTCAATGTACGAGTTCTCGGAGAGTGCCAACAACTTTTAGATCTATCCCAGTATATCCTTATTCATAGAATAAAGGTTGTCTCTCCCAAGAATTCTACGGAGAATTTTCATTAAAGCCAAGCTTTCACCAATTGTATTACGGGAATATCATTTCCAATAAATGAGTCATCATATATAGGACAATCACTGTCAGTGCACTCCCACTAACCTCCTTATATACACAAGAATCATTTTCATTTTTGAATTAAATATATATTATTATGATTACATCAAAAATGATAGTTCCAAGAACACAATGATTGCTTCAATCCATAAATGGATCGAATTAACTCGCAAACCTTTTTTGCTCGTTTTGGTATGACAAAACCGTCAGTATTTGTAAACATCCTCCAAAAGGTTTCCGTTTAAGGAAAGCGGTTTTGACATTCAGCTGCCATATTTCATAAATGAAACATGCAGCATTAGCAAGCATTATCCAAATGGATTTAACCATGGAAACAGATAAAAGGTTTCGTCGTAATCGACACATTATTGATAACAATACCTTTTCACTACAAGTCTAGCTCAGTACGTTGGTATGTTGCCATCCATGTATGTCTTCCTTGAAGACTTATATAGTACTAATAGGCACAATGCCTTCCGGTACATCAAAACCAGTGTCCAAACTTGGTTGGTATACATGGAATCCATTTTGGACATCATGGCACTCTGTCATAATAGGGAGTCGATACCTTGTATCACTTCCTCATACGTAGTCAGTTCGTGTTCCTCAATAAGATTGACATCTTTACGAGGTGAGATCAGAAACCCATACCTCTCAGGTCGTTTTCTGACTCTCTTCGACTTGCGCGGTTCTTGTGTATTTGAAGATTGTGGTACAGTTTCATCCCTGATGAACTGTTTGTGTTCCATTAAGGAATCGGTGCCTGGAACAGTATTACTCTGATTTTCATCGAGTTTTACTTTCCTCACACTTACCACTGCATATAGGTATTCCTCTTAGGAAAACCGCATGGCGAGCAACAATTACATTATTCTCTTGTGAGTTGTATAAGTACTATACTTTGGTTACCCTAGGATAACCTACAAATTAGGCACTTATCCGATTTGGGTTTTAGTTTGGTATCATCCAAACATATGCCCAGCATACCCAAATCTTCAGGAATGAGAAAACCTGGTTTCTTTCCTGTTCATATTTAATATGAAGTCTGTCTAACAGATTTTTATGGAACCTTATTCAAAATAAGTGTTGCACTATTTAATGCGTATCCCTAGAAGGAAAATGGTAGCTCAGAGCGACTCATAATTAACCTTATCATGTCCAACAAAATTCGGTTTCTCCGTTCGGACACACCATCTAATTGAAGTGTTCCGTTAAGAGTCCATATTGAAATAATACTATACTCTTTCAAGTAATTGAGAAACTTATTGCTTAAGTATTTTCCACCATGGTCTAACCGTGACGGTTTAATACTTTAGCCGATCTATCTGTCTACTTCGTGTTGAAACTCTTTGAATTTATCAAAAGTTTCAGATTTATGTTTCAAAAGAAACACATAACCATAACGCGATGCCACATCCGTAAAGGTTACGAAGAGTATTCATATCCACCTCTAGCCTAGCTAGACATGGGCCCACTTACGTCAATATGAACGAGGGCTAACAGATCGGTGGTACTTGTACGTTTACCAAGTAAAAGGTGTTTTAGGCACTTTGCCCAATAAACTAGATTCGTATACATCATTTGAATAGGATCAAATCCGTCCTAGTATCCACTCTTCAAAAGTGTGGATATACGAGTCTTGTTTAATGTGTCCCAGACAACAATGCCACTTATAAGTCTCATCTATTAATTCAGTTTGAGCTATTTGTTTATCATGTTATATGTTTGAGATTTCATTTATATTCAAAATATAAATACTGTTATTCACATCTAATATGTTTATCTCAATATCATCTTTATAAAATAAAACACTTTAGTGTTCTAGAATATAAAGGTATACCCGCAACGAGTTATACTCTGATATAGAGATAATGTTTCTAGTCAAACTAGGTACATTATAACAGTTTCCTAATTTAAGTACATACCCAAAAGGTAGTTCCTAAATTTAGGTCTCTACGATTAAAACAGCGACTCTCGTCCCGTTTCCGATTCACAGATCAATCTCAACTGAAGTCAGTATCCTGCTAATCAGCAGATTTCGCACATCAGTACATATCTATGTACTACATCTAGTATCAAAATCCAATATTGAAACTAATAGCGAACATGTTTATGACAAACATACTTGAGGTGGAGCCTTGCCCCGCCTTCACTTCCTTCATGTATGCCTTGTCCATACGGCAGTCACGCATCCAGTGACCCCATTTGCCAAAGTTTAGGCAGACATCTTGGGATATATCCTTTGTCTTCCAGAAGACTGTGATGATTTTGCCTTTGCCCCTTTAGAAGCTCTAGCTCTGCCTCATTGAGCATAGCCGTCAATTCTCCAAGAGTTACTATTGGTTCATAATGAACCTGCCCAGCTTTCGGGTAGAGACTATAAGATCAAATCTTTGGTAGTCTCGGCCACATAGGTAATGCCCAGCTAATCTAGCTGATCGATGTCAGCAATCATCTGCGACACCTAGTGCTTGACAGATGTACCCTCTGACATACACGAGCGAAAGAGCTTCTTTTAGCAATTTATACGTCTAAGAATAAATCTATGAAGATCTTTAATTTCATCATCATGGTACAAGGATCTAATCTTTAATTTTGACGACGGAATTAAAGAGTCATTGCATCTAGCATAAAGGATTGAGCACTAAAGTTATCATTACATGAATCTTCCAAAGATCATATTCTACTATTTGCTCAACTCCGGGCTTAGGCCTAAGAGGTTTTCTATCAAATAATAACTTCTTAATTCCCAAGACTATCCTGAGGTTTTATTCCCAATCTGAAAATTAAAGTCGTTAATGACATTTTCTCCCAGGATTATGTTTTAAACACTAATCTTTCAGTTATCTTGATTGCTATAGTCCAACTATCCAATCAACGATTCAGGTACTATTGAATATAATGATTACTATAGTCTAACTATATAATCAACTATAATTTGATTGGTTAAATTCAAATATATTGATTACTATAATCCAATTATATAATCAACTATATATTGAAGTAGTTTGAATACAGTCCAACTGTTTAATTAAAAAAATCATTAAATATTAGTCCAACTAATATATATTTAAATTAATTAATGACGAAAAATTGAAATGAAGCGTATTGGAAAGTATCTAAACGAAATTGCAAATTTAATACTTGCATCCCACTATTTTTCGGCGAGCCTCTAACGCTCTGTTGAGTACTCGGGAAACCTTGTTTCCTAGTGGGCTAGGATCCCGTTAAATAACACACAACCTTGACTTTGGCCAACAAGCTGTATGATATTTAACCAGGTAGATCTCTAAGATCAATTGGATCTCATCCAATTCCTATATCCAGTAGGTGGACATCCAAATCTGAAACATATATCTAATATATGCCAATATATCTGATATATTGCCTAACCTTTTTCCTCTGAATCAATTAAGCCTTGGCTTTGGCACAACAAACTTAATGATTCCAGTTAAGCGGGACCCATTGACCTTGGAAAGCTTCGTAATCGATGTCGATGGACAAGAAGCGATCTTGACTTTGGCCAACAAATCACAACTTGGACAAGACATGCGATATGGAACAAAGCCTTCATGATTCAAAACACATCCGCGATGGACAAAGGTCTTGACTTTGGCCAACAAACCAATGCAATCTTGGATCTTGAGAATAAATCATTCAATGGAAGGAAAAACGCTTTATATTTGTTGAGGGTTTTTCGCGTAATTGGCAACCAATTAATTATCTTTGATTAGGTCTCATCATACACCCTTAAACATGCATTCTAAAAGCATAATAAGGCGCGATAAATAAATTAATAATGATATGCGGATGGATATTTAAAACATCTTGTTCCTAGAACAAATCTCTCACTTTCTTCTCTCCCGCTAGCACAAATCTTACTTCTACCCAATTACATAACACTTCTAAATAAACCTCATTTACATTGAGGGGAATATGTGAGAAGAGAAATACAAAGAGTCAAGAGGTAGTAAGCTGGACACGCAGGTCCAATTTAATAAATTCTAAATTTATTACAACAATTTCCAAAATTGCCCCCACCCATCTAATATCCATCCGATATACATTATTCATACATCACATCCATGTATTCACACAAAGCATATTATCAATCAATCTAATCCAATTAATTAATCTGAAATTAATGACCATCCAATGTTCAAACAACGATTTGATTTGCGCGAGTCCAACTCGTTTTAAAAATAAGTACTCAAAGTACGAATTCTCGAATTATATCAAACTACAATATTAAATCGCATTTAATTTGTATTTAATACTAATTCTTTATTTAATTCCAAATTAAATAATTACACTTTATTAATGAGCCTTTTGCGACTTATATTCTAAATCTAATAATTACGGGTCTCAAAGCCCAACTAACATCCAATGTCAATTTAATTAAAGTCCAATGGGCTTTCAATTAATTTATAAGGCATAAAATTTGGCAACCAAAGCCCAATAAGGAATTACCCTTTGCCAAAAATCAATTTAGGCCAATTAGGCCCAATTAAAATTTTAAAGGCCCATTTAATTATATTTGGACTTTATGGAAATGGTTTTAGGCCCAATTAGATCCACCAATTATCCTAAACCAAACTTGGCACAACCAACCCATTAAGCCCAAATACAACTTTATTAGCCCAATTCCAAATTTAGCCCAACTAATTAAATTCCAATATTCCCAATATCATAATTTAATTAACTAAAGTGCACTAGCCATAATTAATTAGTCAAATTAACATTTCCAAAATATCAATTTACATAATTAATCATGCTAATCATCATCAACACATATCCAACATTATTGAATCAAAATCAATTCATTTCCATGCTTTTGAAGCTCACGGCAATTTAGGGTTTTATAAATCCAATTTCGATTTTAATCCAATTAAATCCTAAATCAATTTATCACATGTCTTTCAACTCATCCAATGATCAAAAAAACAAAATTACCATGACTTTAGGGCACTACTACATTTTCGGCCAAGCCAAAAAATGGGGAAAATTAATCCAATTCAATTTTCATCAAATTGATCACATATAACTCCAAGTTATCCACATTCAAGCATACTCAATCAATCAATTTTATCAAATCATGCTCAAATCAGTTTTACCCAAATTTTACCCTAAATTCAATTTCATGCTTAATAATGGCTCTGATACCATTGTTGGGTTTTCTAGGTTAAACCAAGATCAATTAAGCATATAAATGTGTGAATACATCAAAGTAAAGTAGCGGAAATACTCACTTTGATCTGCTTTTGCGATGCGAAGACAACAAAAATTCTGCTCCAAGCTTTTCCTCTTTGTGTGTGATTCGGCCAAGCCCTTGCAATTGGTCTTCAAGCTCCAAGCTTTGTGAATGATTCCATGCTCAAGAGTTGGTTTCCCTATCACCTTTGTAAGATCTCTTTATGTGCTAGCATTGGAAAATTTTTGCAACAAAAATTTCCTTATCACTTGTTACAACTCTCGGCAATTTGAGAGATGGAGAGAAAATGGCACAATGCCGAGTAAGTGAGAGAGAGAGAAGAAGGAAGTGTGTTGGTTATTTTATGTATTTTATTTCCAAAAAATTCAAAATACCATTTTCCAAAAGTGTTAGTTAGTAAAATGACCATCACAAGTCTAACTTGTGTAAGCAACAAGTTACCAAAATAAAGCTCACTAACTTTCATCACCTTAAAGCAAATAAAGTGACATGTGGGCCCCACTTGATTCAAAATCCGAGTGGGCCCGCAACACATCCCGGGCTCGGGATCGCTAATTCCGAATTAACGAATTTTCTGTTGCGACGTAATTAAATCAAATTTAATTAAATAATTATGTCTAGCAAAATTACTATTCACGTCGCTAGCGAATTAATTCTAAATTAACTCGTTCTCCCGAATTAAAATCTAATTTTAATTCCGCGTCGAAATCTAATTTCGTTTAATATATCGAATATATTATTTTATAGATTAATTCCAAATTAATCGTTCTCTCTCTTTAAATAGTATTTTATCCCGGATAAAATTTCTTCGTAATTAATCCTAGATTAATTTTCTCTCTCTTATAATAATCCAAATTAATTATATGTGAGTCATACGTCATCGATGAATCTTCGGGAACCGACCCATGAGATCCCTGGATATGTTGGCAGTAAATTCGATCGTCGGACTATCCGAACACGTACGTACCAGTACTACGTTTTTACCGATTTACAAGACATGGTTGGCTTCTAGCAAAGCACTGTGCCTACCCAATTCTCCAGATATATTCTTAAAGGAATATGTAATTTGTATCAGGCGTAGTATACGTATATTGCGTATTGCGATCCAGTATCGGATGTCACGTACTAGGCCTGGGGCTGGAATTGTGTCTGCCACGTACGAAGCACATATTGGATCTCTGGTAACTAGTCTCTATAATCGGATAATCATGACCTAGTCATATTATCCCGATAGCTGCAGCATAAAAGAGTACTAGTTCTGTATCCTACGTGACCGTCATCTCCATATGACTGAAGTGATACTTCCATCTTGACATCACACCCAATACACTACGATTCTCAATATACCCAAAAAGGCGTACACGGAACCTGTTAAAACCCTGGACAACCAAAACCAAAGTATATTGATTGTCGCAAGTATTAGCGATGTAAGTCTCAGGTTAGGACCAAATACACCTACCTTGATTCGGACTTCCATAGACACATAGTCATACTACTAATGGAATTCCGAAGGGTCTATCCAGAGCGAAGTTGTTTCCGTACCATCGGTAAACACAACCTCATATTACATTTGCTAGTATCCAATACCCAAATATATGAGAACTATGCCATTATGCTCCCACAACGCGTACAAGTGCAATATTAGTCTATTCCGCATTATCGATGTCCAATCTTGATAATACTACGACTAGGGTGTTTTAATGATTAAACCTTATTGGATTAATTTGTCTCATATCTTATTAATCTGGAACTAATCATATGGACTTTTATCATTTATATATCCCGGTAATCTAATTACAAATGATAAAAGAGCAATTTCCTTTGTCACATGTTAATTTGTACAACCAACCCATGTTCTGTAGAAATAGTGATGCTATGGTCATATTGTCCAACATGTGACGCATATGTCATGCTCACATAAACTAACAAATTGGATGATATGGCAGTTAAATGTAAGTTTGTAGGATATGCCTTGAACTCAAGAGCATACGTGTTCTACGTCCCAAATGAACAAAGAATATTTGTCTCACGAAATGCTAAATTTCTAGAGAATGAATTCCTTCTCAAGAAATATAGTGGGAGTAGACTTGACCTCGATGAGATACGAGAAGAACAAACTAACATAGAACTAAACCTCAGGCCCCTCAAAAGGGCAGCGACGGAACAACCACAAGGTTATGAACTCAGAAGGTCTGGTAGGAAAAACATGAGCCTGAAAGATATGGTTTCCATATTGATGAGGACATGATCAGGTCATTGATAATGACGATCCTACCAGTTATGACGAAGCAATTGTGACATTGATTCAGTCAAGTGGCTTGAGGCCATGAAATCCGAAATAGACTCTATGTATCAGAATCAAGTCTGGGACTTGGTAGATGCACCTAAGAGATAAAACCCATAGGCTGCAAGTGGATTTACAAGCGTAAAAACTGATCAGAAGGCAACATCCAAACCTATAAGGCTAGGTTGGTGGCGAAAAGTTATAGACAAATCCAAGGAATTGACTATGAGGAAACCTTCTCGCCTGTTGCAATGATAAAGTCCATTCGAATTTTACTGGCACTAGCTGCACACTTTGATTATGAGATTGGCAAATGGATGTCAAAACAACTTTCCTTAATGGGAACCTCCTAGAGGAAGTCTATATGACACAACCTGAGGGGTTTGCATCTAGGATGATCATAATAAAGTATGCAAGCTTAAACGGTCCATTTATGGACTCAAGCAAGCCTTCAGAAGTTGGAATATACGATTTGATGAGACAATCAAAGAATTTGACTTCATCAAAAATGTAGATGAGCCTTGTGTTTACAGGAAAAGTAATGGGGTGCTGTGTATTTTTCTTGTATTATATGTCGATGACATATAATCATTGGGAATGATATTCCCATGATGCAAGCCACTAAGCAATGGTTATCTCAGAATTTCTCCATGAAAGATTTGGGAGAAGCAGCCTACATCATCGGCATTAAGATCTACCGTGATAATCTAAGAGGTTGTTAGGACTTTCTCAATCTACGTACATAGATAAAGTTTTGAAAAGATTCAAAATTGAAGATTCCAAAAGAGGTAATTTACCTACTTGTCATGAAATCAAATTATCTAAGGAGCAATGTCCACATACTCCTTCAGATAGAGAGCGTATGAGTAGGATCCATTATGCTTCAGCAATAGGATCGATCATGTACGCCATGTTATGTAAAAGACCTGATGTCTCTTATACTCTTAGCATAACGAGCAGGTATCAGACAAATCCTGGTGAGCAACACTGGGCAGCTGTCAAAATGATCCTCAAGTATCTAAGAAGAACTAAGGATGTGTTTTTGACATACGGAGATTGTTCTGAGATGAAAGTTCATTGGTTATTGTGATGCGAGCTTTCAAACCGACATGGATGACAGCAGATCACAAACATGATATCTGTTTACTTTGAATGGCGGTGCTGTCTGTTGGAAAAGCTCAAAGCAGTCAACTACAGCGGACTCCATCACTAAAGCCGAGTATATTACAGCATCTGAGGCAGCTAAAGAAGGAGTCTGGATAAAGAAGTTCATCACGGAACTGGAAGTACTTCCCGTGATAAAGAATGGCATCACGATGTACTGTGGCAACACGGGCGCCATTGCTCAATCAAAGAAACCAAGTCCCACCAGAAATCCAAGCATGTACTCTCAGGCGATTTCATCTCATCAGGGAGATTGTTGAGAGAAAAGAAGTTATTATAGAGAAAATACCACAGAAGATAATCTTGCATATTCTCTAACTAAAGGGCTGACTCAACAAAAGCATGATAGGCACACCCGAGAGTACGGTGTCCAGATTCATGCTAGTTGGTTATAGTCCAAGTGGGAGGTTGTTAGGGATATGCCTTATACTCAACTTGTGGATGGGCTATATGTACATGTATTTGTAATATTTTTAATTAATTAATAAAATGGCAATCTTTATTATATGTGTCTTACATAACTTATATGAATCATCAACATTGTAATAAAGCCCTTAGAGTAATAAGACGATGACTTCCACGCCTTATGAGAATCATTACTCTTAAATGCTCCTAGTCATAGTTTTGTGAATATCTGGGCGTTCACAAAACAGAGAGACTAGCATGATGATATGATCCGCCCTTAAGTAGGGTAGCCGATCTCATAGGCTACTAGCGGAGATCTGTCCGCTTGGTGTATCACATGGATGCATGAGTTGCTCGTATCCATCAAACTTACTGACGAAAGTTTTCAGATGAAGTGTTTATCCCATGTGTCTGTGAGAACTTTCATGTATCGATTATATGATTAGTTCTTAGACTTGTGGTCTTTACAATCTTATGTGTGGATCAAATAACTTTGACATTCTCCTTCCTCGGTTCAAAAGATCCTGTCATAAGGGTATGATTGGGTCATTTGTTGAAACACATGAAGTTTGTAAAGATACAACAGAGAATTGCCACTCTCTAGGATAATATTTTCTTATAAGAGTAGTATTCCAGTTCGCGGGTTGATATATGTGATCAGTGCTTGAAACTGTGGCCACAGCGGAAGAATCATGTGAGATTCTTGGGTTAGCACGATTCATGACACTATCAACATCATACCTTTGACCATATGGGTAGACATTTTATGTACCCTAGATCATATAGGTGGGATATAGTGAGGTGAGAGACCATATCATATGTAAATCGCATACATAATGGGTATATATATATCTTTCTTTCTCATTTGGGGGTCTTGGCATGTTGCTAGATGTCAACCTTGGTCATTGAAATCGAACGACCATCTGATCGGATGATAATTTATGTTTCGATTAAATTATCACGATTCATTTCATGTCTAACTTGAGGGGAACCCAAAAGGTCACACACAACAAAGTCGAAATCAATGGTTAACAGTGCACAATACATATTTAACACATATATGATTGCTGTAAGGAATTGTTCATAATGGTTTAATGTGTTTAATTATTGAACAGATCATTTATGAGGTTCCATAGTGGCTTAGGGATTGGTGAATGACGAAAATGGCCTTTGGGAATTGGAATAAATAGATTAAAAAATACTATTCACGTGAATAGTACCACGTGAATAGTAAAAAAATGTTTTTTGTTTTGAATTCCAATTCGGCCCAAACTCTTATTAGGGTTTTATAATCTCATTAAACCACTAAATTAAGATCCATTGGCTAAGATTAAATTGGCTTTTATCCCACATCGGATTCTTAATTAATTTTGTTGTCTTTGGAGCACTATATAAACCCAAAGAATTCTTCATAAATTTTTGCACCAAACCTTTCAAATCTTGGGTTTATATAAGTGAGCAACTCTAAAGTTTTAAGAGTAAACCACTGATTTTTAGGATCTTTAAGTCTAATTGACTCGAGGAACCTCGAGTTAAAAGTTTTGAGGTATTTGCCTAGTCTAGCACCAAGGGCAAAATACCCGTGCACTCAAGGCGTAGTCTTGCCGTTGAGTTTTGGCTTTGATGTGTGCATCTTTGGAGGCCACACACTTAGGTGGCTCTTTGGAACGTGGAAGAGCTTGTTGAGTTCGAGAAAAGCTTGTAGATTGGAGGAATGACTGGAGGAGTCTTCGGTTCATGTAAGTATTTTTCTTTCTTAGTTTTAATTAGAATTCTTATGATAGTTAGTATGTTTAGGTTTATGTTATTTGCATGTTTTATGAGTTTAATGCTTAGAATATATAGTAACATGCCTAAGATTGTAGAATAATCAAAATAAATGGGTCTTGGGCAAAGGGAAAGTGGCATCATAATTTTTAATTTTCCGTTGCGCACTCGCGGCCGCTTCCCAACAATACTCCCATTAATCGCGTATTAGATATGATCTAATAAAGGACACAGTAAAACTATCTGTATAAAAGCTAGTATAGCTGTTGGACAGTTAACGTGTCTTTTATATATATAGTATTCATCTTTCGTAAATGATGATTCCTTTGTCGAAAGTGAAATTGATTAGAATGTCTAGTCAATCTCATACATCATAAGATGATGACGTAATGAATACTATATTATGTACGATCAAAGATATCAATTTAATCGTAATTGTTACGAGTTATCTTGATATGTTGTAGTCCATATGATGGCTCTTGAAACATGTTCTTAGTTATCTTAGAGATATTAAGAATGAGTTTCTAATTCATGGAGAATTTAGTCAGCAACCATAAGGTCAAATTAGTTTTGATCCTAATTATGACATTAGATTGTCTATGTCATATAAAGTCAGAAAAGATGCAGTGGGAGTCTCACTGTTGGTTCTACTAATTAGTGGAATCAGTTGCAACTTATGAAATATTGACTTATGAAGTTGCATAGTGACCCTAAGATTAGAAGTTTGATATTAGTTTTATACTTGCGGTTGTCTTATAGTATTTGGATTTGATCTCTAAATATATAAACAACTCAGTAGTTATAGCAAAATACTAATAAGCGTTTGAGTCATATTGATGTGGAATTTGGATTCTATAAAATATGAATGATGCTGATTAAGGCAAACAGTTGGGTTTGTTGGACAAACTCGATTTGTAAAGCAGGCTTACTTGTTGTTGCCTACCTCTTGAGTACTAGGTGAGCTCTTGAGGCCATGAGTAAGTGATATACATTGAGATTTTATATGATACAGTGGATTGGCACTAGAGTGAGTGAGAGAATTGTTAGGGTTGGTGCTCAGAGTGCCAATCGGGATCGTATTTATGTCCGATTCATAAATACGAGCAATTCTATTTTCCATAAATATTACTAATTTAATGGTAGCACCCTTGTATTTTATACACTTATTCGATCTAATTACGATTAGATATCTGATTACGATTAGATCGAAACTGAATCTGGTTCAGTGATACGTGTATATTAGACAAAGACGCTAAGATTTACAATATAATGCGCAATTACAACGTAGTTTGTAATTGACATTGGGAAGTGCACTATAAGATGTATATCCTTAAATAAACTTTCTGGTCAAGATTTACTAACACGGGTCGGTTAGTAAAATCCGCTAAGACCAGTACATGTCGTATATCGTGACTTGGTCTGATGGTTTATCCCAATGAACCATGAGTCTCGGGAGACTCGTATAAACATGTAGGTGTTTATTTGAATAAGACATTGAACGACTCACTGAAGATTTCCTAATAGATGGTACACCAACGTCAATAGGAATATTCTCGAGTTGAGCGAGCATAACGGTCCTTTGACTTGAGATACCACAGTGGGATATATGAGTTATCCTCCACACTTTGATGGCAGTCACGTCACTATTATCCATTTAGATCAGACTTCCACCTTTCGTTGGTGTGGACTGATGCTCTTTGAATCCAGTGCGTATCAAGATTGATCCCCGCCAGTCCTGTGTACATGGCATAGGCATCCACACGTGTTTACGATCTAGTAATCCATGGCCGTGGTATAACTTCGGAAATGGTTCCGAGTGTTATTTCGAGATCGTAAATTGAAATCGATTGTATTTATACCGAACCGATTTTGTGACGTTTTCATCTATATCCCAGTTTAATATCCGATAGCCTGTGATGGAGGGATTATACGTATGCAATGATCTCGGTTTGCATAGTTTATCGAGATTATCTGAGGTCGTCATAATCCATGAGTGGGTGGATTATGGACACGAAATTGGATTTCGTAACTGATAAACCTAAACTTAGAGAGTCCCCACAATATGAAGTGTACTCGTTGAGCACTTAGCAACGCGATAATGAATAATACAGATTATTCATATACTTCATCGGATTAAGTGAGTTAATTCGAATCGTTTAATCGGTTAAACGATAACACATGCATTATGGGGATTTTGTCCGATAATAATTGTTGTGTATTTGTATTTGATACATAACGATTAGATACACATTAATTATTCATCAAATGAGATTTTGACACATGCCATAAATATATGTATTTGTTATATAATGTAAATAAAAATACCATATATGGTTGTTATTTAATTATTTATTTATTTAATTATTAAATAATTAAATAATTGAAAATTAAATATCTTATCCATTTGTCAAAATTAGTATGATAAATGGTGATATATAATTGGAACACATGGCATGTCTTTATTATTCTTTACATGTCCAAATTTGATTTGTTAATGTAAAGTATATCTTATTTAATTTGATTAAATTTTGGTGAATGGACAATATTGCCCCTAAAAGTCGGCAATATGGAGATTTAAAGAAAAAATTGTTTTTTCATCATTTTTAACACCTCCATAGCCATGAGCTTCATCAAAAAATGGGTTTGGAAATTTATTTCAAAAATCCATGAAGAATTGAAGGAAAACTCAAGAAAAAAGTTTGGGATTTCAAGAGATTAAAAGGTAATCTACTTAACCCTAAGCTTAGAAATTTGATTTCTTGTTTCTTGATGATTTATAAAGGTTCTAGGGTTCCTTCAAATCTGAATTTTTGGGCTTTTGTTTGTGGATGATGGAGATGGAAGCGAAATACATGTGTGAGGTAGATTTGGGTGAAATTAGTGTAATTTGTATCCAAATTAATCATTTGATGATTAGTTGCTATTTTAGAGTGTTATGACCACTCTTGTGGCACCTAGAATTGTTCTTGGGTTGTTCATATGTGGTGACTTTGGTTGGTTTCTTGATTAATTAGATTAATCTTGGAAATTTTAGATTAAAGCATGAAATTTTGGCAAATTCGGTTACTGGTTCAGACCTGGAAGTGTACTGATTTTGTTGATGAAAAATGTGTTTTGTGAATGTGTTGGATTTATATTGGGTGTTGGGACAATTGCCGGAACTTATTTCGGAGTTGAAATAAGCGAAAACGGCCAAAAACAGCCAAAACGGCGTTACAACGGCGTTACCGCCGGTTGACTTGCCCAAACTGGGATGCCCTGTCCATGTTTCGGCGGGCAGCCCATGAACTGCCCTGATACTATTGGGCTGATCTTAGCAGCCCCCAAAAGTGTCGGGTGCTCGGTTCAGTCGAAAATGCGTTTTGCATTATTTTACGGAAAACGTTTTTCGTAAAAGTTTCACAAAGTTTCCATTGAATGTATGTCACTATTTGATATCGAATAAATAGGTTTAGGTGAAATATGAATAAATTATTCATATTAGATATTGAATAATTTATTCGGTAATTTGAAAAAGTTTTAAAATATGATTTCGCTTGAACCGCACTTCCGCTGCGCCCTTCGCCCAAAACCCCAATATTTTGGGTGTTACGTATCGCCGTCCCCCAAAGCATGACACTCATGTCCCTGAAACTAGTGGTCTTGGGGCGTTACGTATCGCCGTCCACCAAGCCACTGAACTAGAATTGGGGGTGTGGATTTATGCTACCCCCAAGCTCTAAAACTAGGATCTAGGGGCATCTGTCATCCCTAGTCCTGAACTAGGATCTGGGGAAAAATTGGTAGAACCCTAGAATCTGGATTTTCGTATAAGTGTTTATGAATGGGTTACATGAGTTATTGAAATATGGAAATGAGTTAAAATGAAATTCTGGAAATGTGTGTATGAGTATGCGTATAACAGTATAAAGTGTAAGTACTAAGTAATGAGGGTAGTAGAAACAGAAATGACATCAGTAGAATGAAGATTGTAGAGATAGGATTTGATGTGTGAAATTGCAGTAAAGGTATATGTGTAGGCACAGAACCTGGATATGGAATTATTGAATTATGTCCTTAGATGCAAGTTTTAGTAATGGCTATGTATTTAGTTTGAGTATAAACTTGTGGTTACTGGACATGGAATGAAATCAGTGTGTTAGCCTGATTTAATAATGTTTGTAAGTATAAGTAGTTGCTGAAACAAGCCTTAGTAGTGTGCTGATACATCAGTAGTGAGTATGAATTTGTTGTGTGCATCCTGAACTAGAAACCAAATTCTGATTATAGCCTTGACGTCAGACCCTGGTTAGGCGCCTTGAGTATGATAACAGACCTTAATTCAGCCTTAGAAACAGCCTTTGAGCAGACCCTCAGACATGAGCACCTGGAATTAACTTTATAGTTGGCTTCGGATCAGCCCTTACTTATAGAGTAGTTTCAGAAATCAGGCCCTGCAATGACACCGAGTCAGAACCTAGAAAGTCAGATCCTGTCCAGTGAGGCTCGGTCAGCCCCTGAAATAGTTCAACTGGAGTCAGACTCTTCCCTAACTCTGTCAGCCCCTGAAATTGTCAAACCGGATCAGACCCTGCCTTATACATCCGACCAGCCCCTGATGGTTATGAAACTAAGTCAGGACCTGATCAGAAGTTATTTCCAGCTCCTGAAACAGTCAGTCCGGGTCTGACTTAGCATAGCAGAACCTATTTAGCCCCTGCAACATGAAAATAAATTGAAGGTTATTAATTTATGAGTGTATGCATGTATCAGTGTAGTAGTAAAAGCATATGATGCATAAGAAGAGTAAGCATTAGTATGATAATAATGAATGAAAGAATGATAATGTAACTAGCCTCGGCTAACAAGATTAAGTCATTAAAACATGGATCAAATGTGAAGTGCATAAGTGCTTAACTGGTATCCAGTTTCTATAGTATTGTGTTTTTCTAAAGTTCAATTTAGTAATGATATTGAAAACTTATATTGAACATATATACTGATGGATAAAGTAAGTGAATGAATAAGTAAACTATATATATATATATCAGCTATGCATTTGTTATTATTGGTTGTATGTGTATGTGATGGTAGGTGTATTAATTTGAAGATTAAATTGATATTAGAACAGGAAATTAAGAAAGGAATTTAGGAAATTGCAAGATAGATGATGTAAATAAATATGTATAGAATATGTATGATGCATGTAAAGTGTACTGATGATAGTATGAACATATAAACATAAGATAGTTAGAGGTGGAAGCAAATAAAGAGTAATATACATCTGTTATTAATTTATTGGTATGCACGGACTACAAGTATGTATTGTGACTTGAGAGTTATCCGTGAATGTGTCGTGACGTTTAATGAGATTATGAGCATATAAGAATGTTGAGTGATTGTGTTGGATCATGTGTGTTGAAAGCAATGATGTATAATTGCATAAGAATAAATAGTATATGGATACACTAGAATATATAAAACTCACCCCAGTATGTAACTTGAGATTCAGTTGGAATTGACGGATATCATATGGATTCGGGATTTGGGATTTGACCCATCCCAGCTGTACACTAATTGGAATTGACGGATTTAGACACATGTGGAGGACTGGGGGGACGCTCCTAGATCCTCAGCGCTCAGATGGTACATTCCTGGGCGGAGATGCGCCTTCGGGCGGAGATTTGGTTTTCAGAAAAAGGATTTCAGATTTCAGATATCAGTTTTTCAGATAGGAGTTTTGAGATTTCAGATTTTCAGAAAACAGTTTTCTAAGATACAGATTTCAGTCTACAAATACAGTTTTCAAATAGATTTTCTGGAAAGAAAAAGTAAAAATAGAGTTTCAGCAGCAAAAATTTTCAGAAATGATTTTTCAGAAAAGAATATTTCAGAAAAGGATTTTCAAGCATTATAGAAGCATGGCATGTTAGAGTAGAGCTTAGTTTATAAATCATGCATATAAGTCATACATTCTGGTTATCATTTGAAATGCATATAATGGGCATTAATGCATAATAACATGATTATATCTATGTGCATAAAATTGATGTTTGTATGTATTGTAAGTTTACCTAGAATGAGTATTTTGTAAGCACTAATGTATCATAACATAATTTCTTATATATATATATATATATGTGAATGACTACAGTGGGATAAACATGGCAAGTTAAGGTAGAGCATAATATACAGACTATGCATATTGATTATGATTTATGATTGTTATTAGAAGTGCTTAAATGGCATTGATGCATGATACATGGTTACATTTAGTTGTATATATGATTGATGATTGTATGCGTTGTATGTTTACATCGAAGAAGCATTTTGTGAAACACGGGGGCAATAATAATATGGTTACGCAAACATGTATTCAAGATTGATAATAGTTTGTTAAGCGTTTAATAGAAAAAATATTTTATATTGACCGATTTGATGATATTTCAAAATAAAAGAAGAAATGAAGTTATAAAAATTACCTAAACTGGGTTACTAAAGAGTAAGTAGGAAAGAGGAAAGATATCAGAGTAACGCAGCGGAAACGTAACAGGACTTAATATAATAAATGGAATGATAGAATGTGAGGACTATATTATAGATATGTAAAGTGTAAGTAGGAAAACAAGATGTAATTGTGAGTATGATTCAGAACAAAGAAATTAGTAACAAATTGGTAATGTTTGAACATAGATAAGAGTTTTACGTTCACTCGGAACTTGCAATTATAAAAACAGTTTAGATTATTAAAAGACTAAGAAACAGACTTACTTGTTTATCGCTTAAGGAATGAGCATAGTTACTTACTGAGTCATTATGACTCACACCACAACAGTTTGTTAGTTTTGCAGGTTGGTGACCTGATCGGTCGACCACAGACATTAGAGCTTGAGGAGCCGGATAGCAGCGTTGCAGTCAGCCAGTTACCAAGTCTTGGGAACGTCGAGTCTTGTGTACAGGTTGAGTTTAAAAGCATTGTATTTGAGTATTGATGAGATGTGATGAGCACGTATGCTTTTGTTGTAAAAGTTTTTGTATTTCGTATTTTCGGGCACAGAGCCCTGGTTGTATTATGTCTTTGTGTCTGCATCGCATTTTAGTTGGGCCCTTAGATTGCATTGATGTTGAGATGCCGGCCTGAGGCCGAGATTTTATTTTCAGGTTGTAAATGGATGCTGGCTATAGACCAGGTTGCATGATGTTACAAACAAGGTTCGAAAACTCGGTTGCGGTGTGATGCAGTCCCTCGCGTGAGGCGAGGCGGACAGCCTCGAGGCGGTCGAGGCGACAGCCTCAATCCGAACACGAAAAAAACTAAAGCATAAATAATCTATAACAAATACATAAAAGAATCTATCAAATTAAACAAAATGAAATATAATAAATAAGTTCATGAAATAAAATGATCGCTAATCTCTGAATAGACTATTATTTGTGTTTAATAACATAAAATGTGGGTATGAAGTGTCATCTTTCAAAAGGTCATCATCATATATAATTTCTATCATAAATAAATTTATCAATAATAATTATAATTAATAAATATATATAATAGTGAATGATTATTATTAGTGATAATTATTTTTTCCATTTTCGGCTAAGTATTGAGGTCGAGCTACTCTGTTAATATGGTTAACAATACTGCCAGGAAAATAAAATTAAAAATTTTATTTTCTGTACCTTTTTAGTCTATAAAGAAGCTCAAGTTGAGACTCTTTGTCCCTACTTTCAGTTTCCTTATATTTATTTTTATTTTTCTTTTAAAAATAATGACTTTACGGCTTTTGGTGAGGCGTCCGCCTCAAACCGCCTCGACGACTCGAGGCGTCATGAGGCGGGCCGCCTCAGGCCTTTGAGGCGGTCCTATTGAAAACTCGGCTTGAGGCGACAGCCTTGACGCGCCATAACTGCGAGGCGGCGCCTCGAGGCGCGCCTCATGGAGTTTTTAACTATGGTTACAAATACATCATGCCGAAATTTTTCTAGAATCAGAGGCTTATGGAGATGGGTTTAGCCTGTCTCCTGCCGGTAAACATTGCTGCTAAGGCGGGATGTTACACTTGGTGCATACTTGAGGAGTTTCCTTGGATTATTATAGTAGATGTATTTGAGTCGGTAAAATTGTTGCCATATGACTTGTAACCATCACTATAAATTTTCTCTACATAGTGAATTTGGGTGATAACATGTACTCGGTATGGTTTTTCTCTATCAAGCGTTCTCCACTCTGTCAACAAATCTTTATGTTGATTTTGTTTATTGTTTTGTTTAATTTCAGCTCTTGCATTATTGTATATATTAAAAGTGTGGAACTTGAATAGACTTTTGGTGTATGCTTTTAACCATAAAAACAATAATTAAGATTTGTCTTGAATTATTATAGTAAGATGTTGTTTTTTTTTTTTTTTTGTTTATTTTATTTTATTTTTTATTTTTATTTTTATTTTGTAAGTTTACACTTATTCCCTAGAGATGTACAAGAGTCATAACTTTATCGTTTTTCAGGGAGAATAGTGTTTACTTAAAATACTTGAAGTAGTGGATGAATTTATCACCACAAAATCAATAAATGACGTCTGCTTAAACATGCATTTATTCACTTTATTATAAAAAAGATGTTACAGCTTGAAAGAAACTCCACCCAAACTATAGCTATGCACACAATAAAGTTTAAGAAACTTAAGTACAGAGAGGTTAATGCAATTAAATACTTCATTCTATAAAATGCCAAGGCTAAACAAAGGCTTTGAAATTGGCATATTGTTCTGTTTGATAAGGAAAAAATGGTGACACTCAGCAAGAGCAGCAGTATAGTTGTTCTTTTAACCTTTCTTTGTATGACTTCTGTCACGTTTGCCTCGTGGCAAACGTCTCCAGTTCCTGAACCCTATTCGCCAGTTCCATCTCCGGATCCTGAAGCCAATTCCCCGAAACCATCTCCTGTTACACCGGCAGCTCCTCCTGAAACAGAGTTTCTGCCTATCGTAGAAGGTGTTTTTGATGTCACTGAGTATGGAGCAGAACCTGATGGGGAAACTGAGAGTAGCTCTGTATGTTTCTCAAGTCTTCCACTCACAATAATTTTGTGATATGTCAATGTTCATTTAAATTATATCACTGTATCTTTTTGTTTTTGGTAGGCATTCTTAGAAGCATGGGATGCTGCATGTTCACATAATGGAGACTCAATTTTTTACATACCAGAGGGAACATTCTTGCTTGGTCCAGTAGCATTTACCGGCCCTTGCAATAAAAGCCAGTCCCCAAATATAGTGATCAACGGATCTTTAATGGCTCCACCAAACCTCAGTGCTTTCCCAGATACCAACTGGATTGTCTTTCAAGATTTGCAAGATATCAATATCAATGGTGGCAATGGAGATTTGTCAAACATAGATGCCCAGGGTGGAGTAGAAGCCTGGAAACAAAGTAGCTGTAGCAAGTCAGAGAAATGCAACAAATTAATCACAGTAAGTTCAACTTTCTTGCATTATAATCACTCAAGTTCGAAAATTAATCTCCATGGCTAATTCATTGATGCAGTCACTGAGATTCAAAAATGTTTCACATGGGACTATTAGCAACATTGCTGTATCAAACAGCAAGGGCTTCCATATCGCTTTCCTTAACTGTGACAACATTAACATCTACAATATTAGCATTACTTCTCCGGAGGATAGTCCAAACACCGATGGCATCCATGTTGGTAAGTCATCAAATATCAACATTGCGTCTACAAATATTGCAGCGGGAGATGATTGCATCTCCATTGGACCTGGCAGCAGCAACATTTCTGTTTCTGATGTTATATGCGGTCCAGGCCATGGAATCAGGTAACTGTCTGCTTCTTATATGATAACTCAAACCATTATTCTTTAAATGCATGAATCACTTGTGCTTTTATTGCAATATGGCAGCATTGGGAGCCTTGGCAAGAACTCGGGTGAGGGAGATGTGGTGGGCGTCTACGTGTGCAACTGCACAATCAATGGCACACAGAATGGGATTAGAGTAAAGACATGGCCTGGAGCTCCGGCTAGCACTGCCACTAACTTCAGGTTTGAGGATATTACCATGATCAATGTCTCAAACCCCATAATCATAGATCAAGAGTATTGTCCATCACACAGCTGCAAGACTAAAGAGGTAATTGATTAAACTATGCCTATAAAAATGTTTTATGATAAAGTCTAAACAAAGTTACACTTCACTAATTTTTTTTTTTTTTTTTGTATACTTAGCCCTCACTGGTAAAGCTCCTCAACATTGAGTTCAAGAACATCAGTGGCACATACAACACAAAATCTGGAGTCACTTTGCTGTGCAGTTCTGGTGTTTCTTGCGAGAACATACAGATTATTGACATTAATCTCAACTCCACAGAACCAGAAATACCGCGGCAAGGCAAATTCAATGTGAAGGGTGTTATTAATGGATTAGAAATTCTAAATTCTAATTTTTGATTATAATATATTTTGTACAAAAGTTGTACGAGATTGGCCATTAAGTTTCAGGTTGGATTCTTCATTGTTTCTTCTTGTCATAGCAGTTGGCAAGATGCTTAAATAGATGTTTTAGGCTGATGATTTTCATTTTCTTGATAGAAGTTTGTATAGTTTTGCCATGTAATTGTTTGCAAATTGCAACCATATGAGGAATAAAAAATCTCTAATTTTGATAAAAAATTTATTCAAAGTTTGAGTGGCTCAAAATAATATTACAATACATAGAAATTAACATGTTATTGAATTAGTATCTGGTATAGATCAATAGCAAAGAGATAAATGAATACTAATCCTGAATTATAACACAAAAATCAAATGTTAACATAACTAATATATATAGAGAGAGATAAGATCGTGTCGGGTTTGAATCCTAAAAGTAAACTCAAATTGAAGATTTGAATTCATGATCTCTTATTTGATCCGTAAGAGTTATAACCCCAAATTCTCTAGAGCTAATATGTATATAATCAATGTAGTATTTTTTTAATTAATAAAATATTAAAAATTAATAAAACCGAGTAGAACCGGAAAAAACCGAGTAGAAGTGACAATTTTTTAATTTTCAAAAATAATTGTTCGATATTTTAATTAAAAAACCGAAGTGAACAAAATTAGAACATTTTTTTAACTAAAAAAACTGAATTAATTGAATAATTTCTTTTATTGAATTTTTTAAAATCTAATTACATTATTTTGTTATTTTATACTTATATTTGTTACATCATTTAAGTTATATAGTGTTTAGTGATAGTTAATTTCATGAAATATTTATAATTTTTTGTTTTGGTTATTATTCTTTTTATTTTCCTACATTTTAAATAATTTAAATATTGATTATATCTTATGAAAGAAATTTATTGGTATAGTTGTGATTATTAGAAGAGTTACTGTATAAAAGAATTGAAATAAATGTTAGATTCAGTAAATATTGTTATTTTTTAATTTTTTATTATTGTTATTTAAAAAATTGAAAAAAAAAACGAATTATATCGAATCGAACTGACAACTAAAAATAATTACAATTTTTTATAAAAAAACCCGTACAATTACTTTTATAAAAAAACGAATAATTATTATTAACAAGTTTTTTTATAATTATAATAAATCGGACTGAACCGCTCACCCCTAATAAAATATAGTTATAGAATATCCCGACTCGTTTCAAAAATACGGGGTCGGGATATTCGCCCCTCAACGACCCGTCTCCGAACTGAAGCAATCGGCAGCCAAAAGAGACAATAATGCTCGCCGGGTGCGATTACCAGCACTGGCTGATTGTTATGGACTTTCCAAAAGAGCCAATGGCCAGTGAAGATGAAATGATCAACGCTTATGTCAAAACACTAGCCGCTGTTGTTGGAAGGCACTGATTAACTTGGCCCTTTGTTGTTCTTTTTTTTTTTTAATTGAAAATATGATTTTATTGCTTTTTTTTTCCATGAAAGTTTGGATTTTTTTAGTGACGAGGAGGCGAAGAATTAGATATACTCAGTTTGTACGACGACGTATACTGGGTTTGGTGCTTTGATCGATGAGGAGCTTTCTTACAAAGTTAAAGGTATATATTTAATTTATCAGTATTGGTGGTGCATATGGTTCAGGGTTTTGGGATTATTTTTTATAATCCTATTTGTTGATTTTAGTTTTGATTGGTTGATGGAATGGAATTAGAGTGTGTATTTTCTTATGAGTGTTAAATGCTTGATTGTTTGTTTCATTGGACATTGATAGAATGGAATTTGAGTGACAAATGCACTTTCTCCTACAAAATTGAATCTGGGGTTTAGGGTTTTAGAGGTGTCCTTTGTTTGATGAATTTAACACTTTTTTTTTGGGTGTTGGAAGGTTTAATATATGAAGTCATTTTCAAGTCTTTTGTTATCATTTTAGTTATTTGTGGTTGATGGTGGTATTTGCTTTGCTCTGTTAATTTCAGTACATAAAAATTTTGGGCTTTTTGGATTATTGGTGTTGATTGTTCACTCTTTTGATTTATCGAAATTAGGAGTTAGTTGTTTGAAAGTAGAATAATGGAATATATGAATGTTCTAAAATAAAATTGAGGAGGCGTCTCGAGGCACGTCTCATCCGCCTCACTATTGCTATTACCTCGAGGCAGTCGTTTCAGATTGAGAAAGTGTTTTGACATGCCTCAAAATCCATAAGTGGGTCAGCCTTGGCTTCCTCGGGTCGGGGCGTCATGAGGCGACCTGACGTGAACACCCTAACCAAATGAGTTATTGATGATGACAGAGGTTACACCGACGGTGGCAATGAAGACTCAAAGAGGCAGTGGTGTTGATCGGTTTGGAGAGAGGAGAGAGAGACGAAAGGAATGGTGGTTGGTTTTAGCCTTTAGGGACTTTGATTTGTTTTATCCATGTCATTTGATATCTTCCAATCTATGTTCAATACCATAACTAGACCCGGTCAAGGTTCTGGTTCTGGTTCCAGAACATGAATCGAATATAACCGGTTCGGTTATGGTTCTTAACCTAACCGAACCGGTTGGAACCGAACGGTAAAGTTTAATAGAAATATTAGGTAAAGTTTTAACAATTAGATTTGATAATGCATCTGCAAATATTGTATCAATCACTGATTTAATAGAAATATGCGAACCAAAATTAGGGGGTAGATTTTTTCATGTTTGTTGCACATGTCATGTCCTTAATTTATGTGTTCAAGATAGTTTGGAAAAATTGTCACCTTTCATTGATCATGTTAAGAAAACACTTAATTGTATTTGGTCATATTCTCAAGTTAGGAGAAAATGGGCCAAGTTTGTAAATTAAATGGTATTATGTTGGGTTTTTATAGGGAATTACCGGGTTAGCGCAGCGGAACGTGTAAAATTAGAATTTTTCGATTTCGAAAATTTTTATTGGATCAATTAAATAAATTTTTTTATTTAATTACTCAATACTTCAAATCTGAAATTTTAACCCAATAAATCAAATTTCTTATAATTACCGAATTGAC
>SKCR01005189.1:0-93895 GCA_019454045.1 Zanthoxylum bungeanum | reverse complement strand
ATATAGCTATTGGTTGGGACTGCTACACCAACATCACCTTTGTAAATCAAAGGACATAGCCTACCATGCATGAGTTCGTAGTACACTCAGGATTAAGATTAATCTATATATGACCATCTAGTAGATCGAAATGACTTTTTTTGTTTAACAGATATTAAAAGAATGTTATTTCCATATAGGTCCAGTCCTATATGATCAAATCATACAAGGTGCCTCCATTCTCATGTCTATACATGGACGATCCCGGATCAAGGTCGCCATACAAATATAGAATATACCACAACTATAGATAAACCACAATTAAAGTACCCGCTTTGTTTGCTCTCTATGGACTATTTGATTACTAACTTCAGACTTAAATCCTCTTATGTATGACACTCATAAACTAAGTCTGAAGGTACATAAGTAATTTATGGTATTCAAGATAATTTATAATACGCAAAAATTAAACAAACACTTTGATAAATGAATAATGCATCATTTTATTTCAAAACACATAAAGTCGTTTACATCATATGTAGCTCTAGGGCATACATCCCAACAATCCAGTGCGTATCAAGATAGGATCTGTTAGTCTTGTGTACAGGGCATAGGCATCCTCATGTGTTTACGATCTAGTAAATCCATGGCTGTGGTATAACAGCGGAAATCAGTTCCGAGTGTTATTTAGAGAACGTAAATTGAAAGTCGACTATATTATACTGAAGAAATTTGACGTTTTTATTTATACCCCATGTATAATATGGATAGCCTGTGACGGAGGGATTATACGTATGCAATGACCTCGACTGGCATAGTTTAGCGAGATTATCTGTGGCCGTCATAATTCATGAGTGGGTGAATTATGGACACGAAATTGGATTTCGTGACGGATAAACCTAAACTTAGAGAGTTCCACAATATGAAGTGTACTCGTTGAGCACTTGGACAACGCGATATGAATAATACTGATTATTCATAATACTTCTTCGGATTAAGTGAATGAATTTGGATCGTTTAATCGGTTAAACGATAACACATGCATTAGGGGATTTTGGCCAATCGTAATTATTGTGTATTTGTATTTGATACATAATACGATTAGATACACATTAATTATTCGTCAAATGAGATTTTGACACATGCCATAAATATATGTATTTACTATTTATTGTAAATAAAAATACATATATAATAATAATTATATTAATTGATTATTTGAATATTTAATTGTTAAATATTTAAATGATTAATTAATTAAACTTTTTTCATAAAAGTTATGAAATTTGTCCAATTATTATTAGTGACACATGACATGATTTAATAAGCTTAAGTGTGCAAATTAGATTTTGACAAACTTAAAGCTTATTTTACTTTTTTTTAATTTAATGAAATTAAAAACACAAATTGACCAAAATACCCTTACTTATGTCGGTTTTCATTATTTAAAGAAGGAAATTATTTTCTTCTTCATATCATCATCTCTATTGCCGAGAGACCAAAGAAAAAATGGGTTTCAAATATGTTTGATGAATCCATGAAGAAACAAAGGAAAATTCAAGAAAAAGTTTGGGATTTCAATAGATTAAAAGGTAATCTACTTAACCCTAAGCTTGGAAATTTAGTTTTCTTATTTCTTGATGATCTAGAAAGGTTCTAGGGTTCCTTTAAATCTGAAATTTTGGGGCTTTTGGTTGTGGATGATGAATTGGAAGCTAATGAAGCATGTGTGAAGTGTATTGGATGGAATTAATGTAATTAGTATCCAATTTGTTCATTTGATGACATGTTGCCATTCTAGAGTGTTATGACCACTCTTGTAATGTCTATAATTGTTCTTGGGTGATTCATATATGGTGACTTGATTTGGTGTTGTGATTAGTTGATTTAATCTTGAAAAATTGGATTTAATGCATGAAATTGGGCAAATTCAGCTTCTGGATCAGATCTAGAATTGTTCTGAATTTTTTGATGAAAAATATGTTTTGTGAATGTTTTGGATGTGTTTTTGGAGTTCGAAAAATTTCTGAAAAGTGTTTCGAGGTTGAAATAAGTGAAAACGGCCAAAAACGGTGTTACCGGTTGACTTTTGAGCCAACCGGGTGACGGCTGTCCAAACAGTGAATTTGTAACTGTTCCAGCAGCCTATAAACTGACCTAACACTATTGGAGCTTACCTGGGCAGTCTCCATTGTTGAGTTCTCCTAGAACATGCCAATGATCTTTTAAGCATAAAAGTGTGTGAATTAACAAAGTAAGTTGCAGAAAAATACTCACTTTGATCGATTATTAGGATGTGGAGATAAAAAAAAATTCCAACCTTTGTGTAGTGCTCCAAGCTCTCCTTTATTTGTATGTTGAGCTCCAAGCTTTGATTCTTGAATTCCAAACTCAAAGGAATGGTTTCCCTAACACCTTTTTATGACTCCTTAGATGTGCTAGCATGCAAGATTTTGAAACAAAATCATCACACATGAACCCTAGGTTCACGCCATTTTGGAGAGTGGGAGAGGGAGAGGTTTCGACCTTGCCTTAGGGAGAGAGAGAGAGATATGTGTTTCAATTATTTTAATGTATTTCTAATTTTCAAAATCAAAAATCCATTTACAAAAAGTCAAGTTGGTAAATGTCTTTCACAAATCAACAAAATGTGTAAGACAAGTTACCAAAATCTCTACCAACTTCTATCAGCCAAAAAGGTGATAAAGTTGACTAGTGATTTGACTTGTGGGCCCCACTTTAAATTCAAATTTCAAGTGGGCCCGCTAAACACATTTCGGGCTCGGGTTCGTTAATTCTGAATTAACGAATTTTCCGTTGCGACTTAATTAAATCCAATTTAATTAAATAATAATGCCCATCAAAATTACTATTAAAGTCGCTTGTGAATTAATTCTAAATTAATTCATTCACCCGAATTAAAATCCAATTTTAATTCCCCGTTAAAATCTAATTTCATTTAATATATCGAATATATTATTTAATCGATTAATTCCAAATTAATCGTTCTCTCTCTTCTATTCGAATTTTATCGCAGATAAATTCTCACCGTAATTAATCCTAGATTAATTTTCTCTCTCTCATAATTAATCCCAGATTAATTCTGTTCGAGTCAAACGTCATCGGTGCATCTTCGGGAAGCGACCCATGATATCTATAGATATGTTGGAAGTAAATCCAGTTATCGTACTATCTGAATTCGTGCGTACTTGGTACCACTTTCTTACCGATTTACAAGACATGGTTGGCTTCTAGCAAAACACCGTGCCTACCCAATTTTGGCTTCTAGCAAAACACCGTGCCTACCAATTCTCCAGAAATATTCTTTTAAGGAATATATAATCTTTGTCAGGCGTAGTACACATAGTATTGGGTATTGCGTATTGCGATTCAGTATCGATATCACATGTTACGCCTAGGGCTGGAATTGTGTCTGCCCCGTACGAAGCATATATCAGATCTCTGGTAACTAGTCTCTATAATCGGATAATCATGACCTAGTCATATTATCCCGATGACTGCAGTACTTAAGAGTACCAGTTCTGTATCCTACGTGATCATCATCTCCATATAACTGAAGTGATACTTCCATCTTGACATCACACCCAATACACTACGATTCTCAGTATACCCAGAAGAAGCGTACACAGAACCTGTTAAATCCCCGGACGACCAAAACCAAAGTATACTGATTGTCGCAAGTATTAGCGGTGCAAGTCTTAGGTTAAGACCAAATACACCTACCCTGATTTGGATTCCCATTGACACATAGTCATACTACCAATGGGATTTCGAGGGGTCTATCTAGAGCGAAGCTGTTTTCGTACCATCGGTAAATAGAACCTCCTATTACACTTGCATGAGTATCCAATACCCAAATATATGAGAACTAGTTACGCTTCCATAACGCGCACAAGTGTAATACTAGTATATTCCACATTATCGATGTCCAGTCTCGATAATACTACGACTAGGGATATTTAATGATTAAACCTTAATGGATTAATATTGTCTCATATCTTATTAATCTGGTACTAATCATATGGACTTTTATCATTTATGTATCCCGGTAATCCAATTACAAATGATAAATGATCAATTTCCTTTGTTACATAGTTAATTTGTACAACAACACCATGTTCTATACAAATAGTGATGCTATGGGTCATAATTGTCCAATAATCTCCCACTTGGCCTATAGCCAATCACTCAAGTGTCCTACACCTGAAATATATACGGGTCGCTCAAACTTCTGCTAAGAAATAGTTTTCATCAGCGGATTTGCAATGTTATCATCTGATGAGTTTTATTCGATCATCACATCGCCACGATGTATGATCCGATGAATCAGATGAAATATTCGAAGTATATACTTGGATCGTTGATGAGACCATAATTCTTTAGCCCATCTCAACTGCTAACAGAACTATACCTAATCCAATTAGGATTATATAGATCCAAAATTACTTCTTTTCTGCCTCAGCTGCAGCAACGTTCTGATTTTGTTATTCATTCGGCAACAGTATCTTGCTTGAAAGATTTCCAGCTCACTGTTCTGTTATTCAAACTAAATATGTACCCTTATTGTGACTTAAAGTCGTCTTTGTCGGTTTGGAAATTTGCAGCGGTGAACCTAATCACTTCAAGTTCTTCTTCTCCATAGCTTAAGAAAGCATCCTTAGTTAGTCCAAGATACTCAATGATGTTCTTTACATTAATCCAGTGACCATCACATGGATTGGCCTTATAGCGTCTGCATATGCTCAAAGCACATGAGATATCAGGTCACATACATTTCAAAAACGTACGAACTCTGGGAGGGTTGTCAGCAGATTTCTAGATCTATCCCAGTAGATCTTTATTCCTAGAATAAAGCCTGCTTCTCTCAGGTATTCCATGGAGAATTTTAATGAAAGCTAAGCTTTCACCGATTATATTATGGGAATGTTATTGCTAAAAAAAAGCAATACATCATCAACTTATAGGACATTTATTGTCAGTGCGCTCCCACTAACCTTCTTATATACACAAGAATCATATTCGTTTTGAATTAAATCATATACCATTATGATTACATCAAAACGCTAGTTCCAAGAACGCAATGCTTGCTTTAATCCATAAATGGATCAATTTAACTTGTAAACCTTGTTTGTTTGTTTTGGTACGACAAAATCGTTAGGATGTTGATAAACATCCTCCAAAAGGTTTCCGTTAAGGAAAGCGATTTTGACGTCAATGTGCCATATTTCATAAATGAAATATGCAATATTAGCAAGCATTATCCGAATAGATTTAATCATGGCAACATGTAAAAGATTTCGTCGTAGTCGACACTAGGTCATTGACGATACCCTTTCTGTACAAGCCTAGCTTCATACATTTGTATGTTGCCATCCATGTATGTCTTCATTGAAGACTTATTTAGTACCAATAGGCACAATGCCTTCTGGTACATCAACCAGTGTCCAAACTTAGTTGGTATACATGGAATCCATTTCGGACTTCATGACACTTTGCTATAAAAGGAGTCGATACCTTGTATCACTTTCTCATACGTAGCCGGTTCGTCTTCCTCAATAAGATTGATATCTACAAGAGGTGATATCAGAAACTCATACCTCCCAGGTTGTTTTCTGACTTTCTCCGACCTACGCCGTTCTTGTGTATTCGAAGATTATTGGTACAGTTTCATCTATGACCAACTGTTTGTGTTCTGTGAGGACTCGGTGTCTGGAACATTATTACTCCGATTTTCATTGAGTTTTATTTTCTTCCCACTGCATATAGGAATTCCTCTTAGGAAACCGCATGGAGAGCAACAATTATATTATTCTCTTGTGAGTTGTATAAGTACTATACTTTGGTTTCCCTATGACAACCTACAAATAAGCACTTATCTGATTTGGGTTCTAGTTTGGTACCATCCAACATTCAATTATATGCCCAGCATCCCAAATCTTCAGGAATGAGAAACCTGGTTTCTTTCCTGTTCATATCTAATATGAAGTCTGTCTAACAGATTTACATGGAACCTTATTCAAAATAAGTATTGCACTGTTTAATGCATATCCTGTGAAGGAAATTGGTAGCTCAGAGCAACTCATCATTAACCTTACCATGTCCAATAAAGTTCGGTTTCTCTGTTTGGACACACCGTCAAATTGAGGTGTCTCGGGAGGAGTCCACTGTGAAAGAATACTATACTCTTTCAAGTAATCTTGAAACTCATATGTTTAAGTATTTTACACTATGGTCTGACCGTAATGTTCTTAATACTTTTACCGGTCTGTTTTCTTACTTCGTGTCAAAACCATTTGAATTACCTCAAAAGTTTCTGACTTGTATTTTATAAGATACACATAACCATAACGCGATGCCACATCCGTAAAGGTTACGAAGTATTTATATCCACCTCTAGCCTAGCTAGATATGGGCCCACTTATGTCACTATGAACGAGGGCTAACATATCGGTGGCACTTGAACTTTTACCAAGTAAAAGGTGTTTTAGGCACTTTGCCTAATAAACTATATTCGTAGACATCATTTGAATTAGAATCAAATCCGTCCTAGTATCCACTCTTCAAAAGTGTGGATATACGAGTCTTGTTCATGTGTCCCAGACAACAATGCCACTTTGAAGTCTCAACAGATTTATAAAGTTTGAGCTTTTGTTTGTCATATTATATGTTTCAGATTCATTTATATTCTAAATATAAATATTGTTATTCACATCTAATGTGTTTATCTCAATATCATCTTTATAAACAAAACACTTACTGTTCTAGAATATAAAGGCATACCCACAACGGGTTAAACTAGATATAGAGATAATGTTTCTAGTCAAACTAGGTACATTAAAACAGTTTCCTAATTTAAGTACATGCCTAAATGGCAGTTCCAAAACTTAGGTTTCTACGGCCAAAACAACGACTCATGTCCTGTTTCCGACTCATAGGTCGATCTCAACTGAAGCCAGTCTCCTGCTAATCAGTAGATCCCGCACATCAGTATATATATTTATGTACCACATCCAGTATCTAAAATCCAATTTTAAAACCAGCAGTGGACATGTTTATAACAAACATACCTGAAGTCGGAGCCTTGTCCGTCTTCACTTCCTTCATGTCTGACTTTGTTCATACGGCAGTCACGCTTCCAGTGACCCCGTTTGCCACAGTTTAGGCAGTCATCTTGGGATATGTCATTTTTCTTCCTAGAAGACTGTGGCGATTTTCCCTTTGCCTCTATTTTATATCCCTAGAAGCCTTCGGCCAAGCCTTGACCTTCTGGGATGTTGAAGTAAGATGCGCCTTGCGCTTCTTGCCCTATTGCAAGCTCTAGCTCTGTCTCCTTGAGTATAGCCATTAACTCTCCAAGAGTTTTCTTTTATAATCAGTATTTCTAAGATCTAAGAATAGATCTATGAAGATCCTTCAATTTCAATATCATACTATAATGATCTAATCCTTAGTTCTGACGAAGAAATTAAGGAGTCTTTACGGCAAGCATAGAGGATTGAGCACTAACGTTTTCATCACGATGAGTCTTCCAAAGCTCATGCTCTACTATTTGCTCAACTCCGGGCTTAGGCCCGAGAGGTCGCTCTATCAAATAGATTAACTTCTCAAATCCCAGGACTATCCTGAGATTCATTTCCCAATATGAAAATTTACGCCGTTAAAGACATTTTCACCTAGGATTATGTTCTTTTACGCTAATCTTTCAGCTATATTGATTGTTATAGTCCAACTATCCAATCAACGATTTTGGGTACAATCAGACGTAATGATTACTATAGTCTAACTATATAACCAACTATAAATGATCGGTTAAATTCAAATATATTGATTACTATAATCCAATTATATAATCAACTATAAATGAAGTAGTTTGAATACAGTCCAACTATTTAATTAAAACAACAATTGAATATTAGTCCAACTAATATATATAATTTTTAATGACGAAAAATAAAATGAGCGCGTATTGGCAAGTATCTAAGCGAAATTACAAATTTAATACTTGCCTCCCATTAATTTTCGGTGAGCCTCTAACCCTCAGTGGAGTACTCGGGAAACCTACTTTCCTAGTGGGCTAGGATCCCGTTAAATAACACACAACCTTGACTTTTGCCAACAAATTATAGAAACTTAACTAGGTAGATCTCTAAGATCAACTGGATCTCATCCAATTCCTAGATCCAATAGGTGGACTTCCAAGTCGAAACATATATCCAATATACTCCAATATATCCAATATATTCACTAACCTTTTTCCTCTGAATCAACTAAGCCTTGGCTTTGGCTCAACAAGCTTAATGAAACCAGTTAAGCGTGACCCATCGATAGTGGGAAAGCTTCGTAATCGAGGCCGATGAACAAGAAGTGACATTGACTTTGGCCAACAAATCACAACTTGCCCAAGGTGTACGACATGGAAAAAAGCCTTCATGATTCAAACACATCCGCGATGGACAAAGGTCTTGACTTTGGCCAACAAACCAATGCCAATCTTGGATCTTGAGAGAGAATCACTCAATGTAAGGAAAAAATGCTTAATATAAAATGAAGGTTTTTCGCGTAAATTGGCAACCAATTTATTATCTTTAACTAGGTCTCATCATACACCCTTAAGCATGCATTCTAAAAGCATAATAAGGCGCGATAAAAATTAATAATGATATGCGGATGGATATACAACAAACTTGTTCCTAGAACAAATCTCTCTCTTTCCTCTCTCCCGCTAGCATTATTCATATTCTACCCAATTACATAATACTTCTAAAGAAACCTCATTAACATTGAGGGGAATTGGTGAGAAGAGAAGTACAAAGAGTCAAGAGATAAAGGCTGGACACGCAGGTCCAATTTAATAAATTCTAAATTTATTACAACAATTTTCAAAATTGCCCTCACCCTTCTAATATCCATATGATATACATTATTCATACATACATCCAAGTATTCACACAAAGCATGTTATCAATCAATCTAATCTAATTAATTAATCTTTGATTAATGATCATCCAATGTTCAAACAACGATTTGATTTGCGCGAGTCCAACTCGTTTAAGAATAAGTACTCAAAGTGCGTATTCTTGAATTATATCGAACTACAATTTTAAAACCAATTTAATTTGTATTCAATACTAATTCGTATTTAATTCCAAATTAAATAATTATACTTTATTAATGTGCCTTTACGACTTAGATTCTAAATCTAATCTTAATGGATCTCAAAGACCCGATTAACATCCAATGTCAATTTAATTAAAGTCCAATGGGCTTTTAATTAATTCATAAGGCATGGGCTTTGGCCAATATGGGTCAAACCCAAATTCCAAGGCCCAATAAAGGAATCACCTTATTTGCAATAAAATTAATTTCGGCCAATTAGGCCCAATTAAATTTAAAAGGCCCATTGATTATATTTGGACTTTATGGAATGGTTTTAGGCCCAATTTGGATCCGATCCAATTGTCTTAAACCAACTTGGCCCAACCAAGCCCATTAGTCCCAAATATAACAATTTTAGCCCAATTCCAAATTAAAGCCTAATTAATTAAATTCCAATATTCCAAATATCACAATTTATTTAATTAAAGTGTATAGCCATAATTAATTAGTTAAATTAACATTTCCAAATCACCAATTTAATTAATTAATCATGCTTTATTATTTTTAATACATGTCCAACATAATTGAAGCAAAATCAACTCATAAACATGCTCTTAATTCACGGTAATTTAGGCTTTTTATATTCGATTTTGATTTTAATCCAATTAAATCACAAATCAATATACTCAAGCATTTTAAACACATCCAATGGTCTAAAAATCAAAAAATCACCATGACATTAGGGCTCCATCAATTCGGCCAAGCCATAAAATTTGGGGAAAATTAATCTAATCAATTTTTCATAAAATTAATCATGCATAACTCTAAGTTATCATAATCTAAGCATACTCAAACAATCAATTTGATAAAATCATGCTCCAAGCAAAAATACCCAAATTCAAGATTATGAACCCTAATCAATTTCATGCTTAATATTGGCTCTGATACCATTGTTGAGTTCTTCTAGAACATGCCAAGGATCTATTAAGCATAAAAGTGTGTGAATTAACAAAGTAAGTTGCGGAAAAATACTCACTTTGATCGGTTATTAGGATGTGGAGATAACAAAAATTCCAACCTTTGTGTAGCGCTCCAAGCTCTCCTTTATTTGTATGTTGAGCTCCAAGCTTTGATTCTTGAATTCCAAACTCAATGGAATGGTTTCCCTAACACCTTTGTATGACTCCTTAGATGTGCTAGCATGCAATATTTGAAACAAAATCATCACACATGAACCCTAGGTTCACGCCATTTTGGAGAGTGAAAGATGGAGAGGTTTCGGCCTTGCCTTATGGAGAGAGAGAGAGATGTGTTTCAATTGTTTTAATGTATTTCTAATTTTCAAAATCAAAAATCCATTTACAAAAAGTCAAGTTGGTAAATGTCTTTCAAAAATCAACAAAATGTGTAAGACAAGTTACCAAAATCTCTACCAACTTCTATCAACCAAAAAGGTGATAAAGTTGACTAGTGATTTGACTTGTGGGCCCTACTTTAAATTCAAATTCCGAGTGGGCCCGCTAAACACATTTCGGGCTCGGGTTCGTTAATTCCGAATTAACGAATTTTCTTTTGCGACTTAATTAAATCCAATTTAATTAAATAATAATGCCCAACAAAATTACTATTAAAGTCACTTGCGAATTAATTCTAAATTAATTCGTTCGCCCGAATTAAAATCCAATTTTAATTTCCCGTTGAAATCTAATTTCATTTAATATATCGAATATATTATTTAATCGATTAATTCCAAATTAATCGTTCTCTCTCTTCTATTCGAATTTTATCGCAGATAAATTCTCACCGCAATTAATCCTAGATTAATTTTCTCTCTCTCATAATTAATCCCAGATTAATTCTGTTCGAGTCAAACGTCATCGGTGCATCTTCAGGAAGCGACCCATGAGATCCCTGGATATATTGGTAGTAAATCCGGTTATCGGACTATCCAAATTCGTGCGTACCCGATACCACGTTCCTACCGATTTACAAGACATGGTTGGCTTCTAGTAAAACACCGTGCCTACCCAATTATCCAAAAATATTCTTTTAAGGAATATATAATCTTTTTCAGGTGTAGAATACGTAGTATTGCGTATTGTGATCCAGTATTGATATCAAATGTTAGACCTAGGGCTGGAATTGTGTCTGCCCCATAGGAAGCATATATCGGATCTCTGGTAACTAGTCTCCATAATCGGATAATAATGACCTAGTCATATTATCCCGATGACTGCAATACTTAAAGGTACCAGTTCTGTATCCTACGTGATCATCATCTCCATATGACTGAAGTGATACTTCCATCTTGACATCACACCCAATACACTACGATTCTCAGTATACCAAGAAGAAGCGTACACAGAACCTGTTAAAGCCCCGGACGACCAAAACCAAAGTATACTGATTGTCGCAAGTATTATCGGTGCAAGTCTCAGGTTAAGACCAAATACACCTACCCTGATTCGGATTCCCATAGACACATAGTCATACTACCAATGGGATTCCGAGTGGTCTATCCAGAGCGAAACTGTTTCCGTACCATCGGTAGATAGAACCTCCTATTACACTTGCATGAGTATCCAATACCCAAATAAACGATAACTATATCGTTACGCTTCCATAACGCGCACAAGTGTAATACTAGTCTATTCCGCATTATCGATGTCCAGTCTCGATAATACTACGACTAGGGATATTTAATGATTAAACCTTAGTGGATTAATATTGTCTCATATCTTATTAATCTGGTACTAATCATATGGACTTTTATAATTTATATATCCCGGTAATCCAATTACAAATGATAAAAGAGCAATTTCATTTGTCACATAGTTAATTTGTACAACAACACCATGTTCTATACAAATAGTGATGCTATGGGTCATAATTGTCCAACATCCATAAGTGTCGGGTGGTCGGTTCGGTCAAAAATATGTTTTAAGACCTTTTGCGGAAAAACATTTTTCGTAAAAGTTTCACAATGTTTCACAAATATTTATGTCGTTATTTGATATCGAATAAATAGGTTTAGGTGAAATATGAATAAATTATTCATATTAGATATTGAATAATTTATTCGGTAATTTGAAAAAGTTTTGAAATTACGATTTCGCCCGAATCGCGCTTCTGCCGCGCCCTTTGCCCAAAACCCCAACAAAATTGGTATCAGAACAGGCCTAATGCTTCATCCATTACATTATTCATGCTTGATATTTGATATTTAATCCAATTTTAATGTTCACACATGTATATAATATATATATATATATAATATATATATATATGTTTCTTGACTTTCCGGTTCTACGCTAACGGAAATGTAACGAAAATGTAATCATTAAATTAAGTTATGTTTTCTATAGGTAGAATTGAATTGTTTAGAAAATGATTTAGATTAAAATTCTGCATTTGATGTATAGTATAACTCCCTGAGGAAAATCCCCGCTTATAAATAAGGCTGTAAAGTAACGTGTATTGGATACATATTTCTTGGTTCGTCTTGTCAGTACGGTTTATGGTATCTTTCTATAACTGCATCCGAGATCGTGCCAAAGCTGTGAGGGTGTAGGTTATGGGATTTTATCCATGTCGATTGTATAATGATACTAGACAAATTCAAGTGAATGTGGAAATCCTGAACGTGCCAAAGCTGTCAGGACTACATTGGTAGCTTGAGTTTGTCATTGACAAGTAAATCCTTGATATGCCTCCTTGTGAACGTGCCAAAGCTGTCATAATGATAAACGGTCATGACCAAAATTAGGGTTCACTGGTTAGTGATTGACAATGAGTTTTCTACCTAATAAATATATATATGTGAGATCGTGCCAAAGCTGTGAGTCGAAATATATTCATGGGATCCTATTCTCACTATGGAATTCGATTTAATTATTGAATTTCCGTTGTCTGTTGGGGATTACGGTATTATGTAAAGTAATTGGAGACACTGCTGGGTTAAAAATCCATAACTAAAGCAGTGCGTAATTTTATGGAAAATTCTGATTCATTTTTCCTTTTATTCTATATTGTTTATAGAATTATATTTCTAATCCACTGCATGTTTATTACTTGAGTAGGTTTTCTGACTTTACTTATGGTTGCATATTTCTAGAATAGGTTCTAAAATGATAGTAGACTTAGATATTGTTAGATTAGTTCAAACCATCGGGAACTGTTGTTCTGATTATCTTGAAAATCAAGATGGTTTGTGACTTAGTTACTAAGTCATGATTAGTAATCTAAATAGATATCTGCTTTAGGATATAATTGTCTAGAAAGGATAGTTTCTTATACAGTAAGAATTGACATGAATTAGTTCATGTCTCGAGATTCTTGACTGGCATTAAGAAAACCCCATTAGTATTTGTTTATCTTATAATGACGTTCTTTGGCTTTAATGACTTTTAGAAGTCGCCTGTTTGACACAGTTTGCTAATCAATTATTTGCAATTGTTGTGAATAATTGAACGCAAATTATAAATCTTAAGAAAGAAGATATGTATAGTTGTGTATAGAGAATATCGATTCTCACAATACAACAACTATAAGTATTGGATATCACATCTCCCGTCTAGTTAATTAAAATAATGTTTAATAACTGTTTTGATATTTGATATCAGAACTTCTTACTATAGGATAGTTACTTGTTCTATATAAACAGTTGTTACATATTTTAATATGACTAGTAATGTCATTAATGAAAAGATAAACATTAAGAAAAATATTCGGTAAAATAAATAACTTAGAACTGTGTTTTATGAGATTTTATCACATAAACATAATATGCTTATTCCTTATGGTAAAGGATGGTCTGCTACGAGTTCACACCACATATCCTTATCCATTTAATGAATATTGTATTCAGGATGTGATTAAATCTCATTTAACCAATGATCGTCATTGGACCATTAGATTTATTAGACTAATACATTGGATGTATGTAGTTTAATGAATTAGAAATTTCCTTAGATATTTTTCTTTACTTCGCACCTCAGTTAATTATTTGTCATGACTTTGTTACGTGTTTCTAATAGAGAACATGTTGAACGTCTTGAATTGTTCGAGAACTTTCAATATGTTTCTAATGAAACGCGGATAGAATATTTTGAATGGTTTAAGGATATTCTATTCAAAGTATTGAAAACTTTAAATTCATCGTCAGTTTTTGAATTGTTCAAGGATGTTTGATATGATCAAACATATGAATTTAAGGCAATTAGTTCTAAAGTTATTTAATGAATAAGATTCTTACTCAATATTAAAACTTCCACGATTCCATCTTGATGGAATTGGTCAGTGGGAGTAATTGAGTCTTATATGATTTGATTCATTGATATTGAGTGTTACCAAATTAGTTTTTCAATACTCTTGAGGTTATGCTCTAGTAACACTAATTCATCTCTTTAATTAAGGTTCCATTAGCTTCTACTGTTACGTATATGATATGTATAGTAGAAAAGTTTGAGATTTGAAACTTTCCTTTGTATAATGGTTATATAATTGAAAGTACTTATACCTCGGAGGTACAAGTAAGGTCTATCATTTATTCTATTTAATGGAATATTGTATTCTATTTGATAGAATATATTTTCTACGATCCCGAGTAATAAAATTATTTTGTTACTTGGTGGTTAACATTGGATGTTGACGATTGTAGAAAAGACTTGACTTATTGAAGTCAAATGTGAGAATGATAAATTGTAATGGAACTATATAATTAATTAGATAAAAAGACCCTTAGACAACTTCCGTATAAGTTTAATAGGATGTTAGAATCATTTACAAAAGTATTTGATACTTAATGATTCTGTTGTTTTCTTATTGAAGAAAATTATCCTATAACTTATAGAGGGAGCGATATTTGATATCGATTTCGGAAGTTAGCATTGAACCACAAATATAAGATTTTTCATTGCTTACTACAATCAAGTTTAGAACTTGATTAGGCTTTTGTTATGAATAGTTCATAAAATGTGCAAATTGTTTGCGCAACAAAAATAAAGTGAGCTCGATAAAGGTTTGACCTTTATAATATGACAGTGAGAAAAGTTATACTCAGTGATTTATTGTAGATTCTGAGAAAACTTGTCTCAAGTCGAACTAATTGAACAATTAAATATTTGTTGGTTAATATTGATATTAAACTATGTATTTTGGCTAAAGAATGCAAAGTGGCATTCTTGAGTGTTTTCTTCGAATGAGAGATCCGTCGTGATTTCTTTGTTTGAAGAGTTCATTCTAGAATAGCCCTAGAGTTTTTATTCTGCTAAGATCACAGTTTGATATACTAGCTTATAGAGCCCATTGTAGACCCAGATAAGCTTTCCGAAAATTCGTGTACTCTAATTTTGATACAGTCAGATTGTCTGACTTTGTCAAAGCATAGAGAATGCATATTCGTTAGTAGGGTCAGTGGGAGGGTACAAATTTCTTTCTAGCATTATATATATCCTAAGTCTTCTTTTCTCCGTGAAAGCGGTGGGAGTAGTCTCTGTTATATTTGATATAAAGTTTTATATAAGATATAAAACTGAGAGACTTATGAGATACTCCCATTAGTCGCATATTAGATACGATCTAATAAAGAACACAATAAGACTATCTGTATGACAGTTAGTGTAACTGTTTGACAGTTAACGTGTCTTTTATGTATATAGTATTCATCTTTCATAAAAGATGATTCCTTTGTCGAATGTCAAATTGATTAGAATGTCTAGTCAATCTTATGCATCATAGGATGATGGCGTAATGAATGATATATTATGTGCGATTAAAGATATCAATTTAATCGTAATTATTACGAGTTATTTTAATATGCTGCTGACCATATGATGGATTTTGAAACACGTTCTTTATGATCTCTGAGATATTAAGAATGAGTTTCTTATTCATTGAGAATTTAGTCTGCAACCATAAGGTCAGATTAGTTTTTGATCCTAATTATGATAATAGATGGTCTATGTCATATAAAGTCAGAAAAGATGCAGTGGGAGTTTCACTGTTGATTCTACTGAACTAGTGGAATCAGTTGCAACTTATGAAGTATTGACTTATGAAATTACATAGTGACCCAATAGATTAGACGTTTTCATATTAGTATAGTGTTTGCGGTTGTCTTAAAGTATTTGGATTTGATCTCTAAATACATAGACAACTCAGCAGCTATATCATAATACTGATATAACGTCTGAGTCATATTGATGTAGAATTTAGATTCTGTAAAATATGAATGATGCTGGCTAAGGAAAACGGTTGGGTTTGTTGGACAGACTCGATTTGTTAAGGCATATTTACTTGTTGTTGCCTACCTCTTGAGTGCTATGTGAGCTCTTGAGGGCCATTGGTATGTGATATAAATTGAGATGTGTATATGATACTGTGGATTGGCACTAGAGCAAGTGGGAGAAATTGTTAGGGTTGGTGCTCAGAGTGCCAATCCGGATCGTATTTATGTCTGATTCATAAATACAAACAATTCTATTTTCCATAATATTACTAATTTAATGGTAGCACCATTGTCTTTTATACACATATTCGATCTAATTACGATTGGATATTTAATTATGATTATATTGAAACTAAATCTGGGTTAGTGATACGTGTATATTAGACAAAGACCCTAGGATTTGCAATGTAGTGCGCAGTTTCAACGCAGTTTGTAATTGACATTGGGAAGTGCACTATAAGATGTATATCCTTAAATAAAGTTCATGGTCAAGATTTACTAACACGAGTCGGTTAGTAAAATCCACTGAGACCAGTATATGTCGTATATCGTGACTTGGTCTGATAGTTTATCCCAGTGAACTATGAGTCTCGGGAGACTCGTATAGACATGTAGGTGTTTATTTGATAAGACACTGAACGACTCACTGAAGATTTCCTAATAGATGGTACACCAACGTCAATATGAATCTTCTCGAGTTGAGCGAGCATAGTGTTCCTTCGACTTGAGATACCACAATAGGATATATGAGTTATCCTCTACATTTTGATGGCAGACACGTCACCGATCTATTTAGATCAGACCTCCTCCTGTTCGTTGGGTGTGGGCTGATGCTCATGATATCCAGTGCGTATCAAGATATGATCCGTCAGTCCTGTGTATAAGGCATAGACATCCTCACGTGTTTACGATCTAGTAAATCCATGGTCGTGGTATAACATCGGAAATCAGTTCCGAGTGTTATTTAGAGATCATAAATTGAAAGGCGACTATATTATACCGAACGAGTTTGACGTTTTTATCTATACCCCAGGTATAATATGGATAGCCTATGACGGATGGATTATACGTATGCAATGACCTCGACTTGCATAGTTTAGCGAGATTATCTATGGTCGTCATAATTCATGAGTGGGTGAATCATGGACACGAAATTGGATTTCGTGACGGATAAACCTAAACTTAGAGAGTCTCACAATATGAAGTGTACTCGTTGAGCACTTGGGCAACACGATATGAATAACACTGATTAATCATAATACTTCTTCGGATTAAGTGAATTAATTCGGATCGTTTAATCGGTTAAACGATAACACATGCATTAGGGGATTTTGGCCAATCGTAATTATTGTGTATTTGTATATTATACATAATACGATTAGATACACATTAATTATTCGTCAAATGAGATTTTGACACATGTCCTAAATATATGTATTTGTTATTTATTATAAATAAAAATACATATATAATAATAATTATATTAATTGATTATTTGAATATTTAATTGTTAAATATTTAAATGATTAATTAATTAAACTTTTTTCATAAAAGTTATGAAATTTGTCCAATTATTATTAGTGACACATGGCATGATTTAATAAGCTTAAGTGTGCAAATTAGATTTTGACAAACTTCAAGCTTATTTTAGTTTGTTTTTAATTTAATGAAATTAAAAACACAAATTGACCAAAATACCCTTGCTTATGTCGGTTTTCTTTATTTAAAGAAGGGAATTATTTTCTTCTTCATATCATCATCTCCATTGCCGAGAGACCAAAGGAAAAATGGGTTTCAAATATGTTTGATGAATCCATGAAGAAACAAAGGAAAATTCAAGAAAAAGTTTAGGATTTCAAGAGATTAAAAGGTAATCTACTTAACCCTGAGCTTGGAAATTTAGTTTTCTTGTTTCTTGATGATCTAGAAAGGTTCTAGGGTTCCTTTAAATGAAATTTTGGGGCTTTTGGTTGTGGATGATGAATTGGAAGCTAATGAAGCATGTGTGAAATATATTGGATGAAATTAATGTAATTAGTATCCAATTTGTTCATTTGATGACATGTTGCCATTCTATAGTATTATGACCACTCTTATAATGTCTAGAATTATTCTTGGGTGATTCATATGTGGTGACTTGATTTGGTGTTGTGATTAATTGATTTAATCTTTAAAAATTGGATTTAATGCATGAAATTGGGCAAATTCGGCTTCTGGATCAGATCTGTAATTGTTCTGATTTTTTTGATGAAAAATGTGTTTTCAGAATGTTTTGAGAGTTGGAACAATTGTCGGAAAGTGTTTCGGAGTTGAAATAAGCGAAAACGGCCAAAAATGGCATTACCGGGTGACTTTTGAGCCAACCGGGTTTTTTCACTGTTTGGGCAGCCTATAAACTGCCCTAACACTATTGGGGCTGACCTGGGCAGTCTCCATAAGTGTCGGGTGGTCGGTTTGGTCAAAAACGCGTTTTAGGCCATTTTGCGGAAAAAAAAAATTCATAAAAGTTTCGCGATGTTTCACAAATATTTATGTCGTTATTTGATATCGAATAAATAGGTTTAGGCGAAATATGAATAAATTATTCATATTAGATATTGAATAATTTATTCGGTAATTTGAAAAAGTTTTGAAATTACGATTTAGCCTGAACCGTGCTTCCGCCGCGCCCTTCGCCCAAAACCCCAACAATGTTTACTTGTTAAAAACTAAAATGGGAATGAGAATGAAAATGTGAGTCTCACCTAAAATAGGGAATAAGATTCCCATTCCTATGAATTAATATTTTTACCTTTGAAAAAAAATAGCAAAATCACTTTTTAATCCTTTATTAGTATTTCCCCCTTTTGCATATCAACAATCGAGGATCAAATATATGATGCTACTAATATGTTGGCAACAAAACATGATATGCTACTTGTATTCTTTAACATGTCTGATCAACTCAAGAAAGGATATGTCTTGAAAATGCTTCATCGTGGGATATATTCTTATATCAATTCCGATGTTGTGAAACATGATCTGCTACGTGTATTCAGTTATGTTGCTCTATGTTGTGATTTTGAACTTATATTTGTCGTATGTTGTTTTATGAAATCGTGTTGTATGAACTTTTTATTATGTTTTGGACTATGAGTGGATTTTAAGTTTTATATTTATAGTAGGTTATCCCATGAATTTGTGTTACTTGAACTTATGTTTTACTATATATATATATATATATCAAGTCCCTCATATGAGGTGGTGATGAGAAGAACAACTTATCTTTTTATTCATCAACTATTCGTCCAGGAAAATGAGAAGAACGACTTAGCTTCATGCCCAAAGTAATGATAAAACAAGAAATATTTTACTTTATATATATATATATATATATATATATATATATATATTGTTATTAAAAACACATAATTTTAATTAAGGGTAGTTTTGTTATTCTCTAACAATCCATTCGGATTCCAAAACAAAGTAAACACATCAATGAAAATATTATTTGATTTCGATTACTCATGTAAGTAAACAATTTATTCTGATTCCGATTTATCATGATTCTGATTCGGCAATTTCAGTCTATTGTGATTCCAGCTCAATCTGATTCCAAGCAGGTAAACACCCCATAAGAGTTACCACACATATGGGGGGAGCCACTGATCAAGAGCATAAAATTTGTGGAAGTTCTCAATAGAATCAGTCAAGACCCACAAAATTTTCTTGCAGCAGCTTCAATGGCAGAACCAAAACAAGACCCATCACTCACTCAATCAGGTATTAAATATGGTCTATATATCATTATTTATTATCTCGAGTTTAAATACGTTTAATTAATTTTAAGATGTTGGGTAATTTGATTAAATAATACCAAAACGTGAAGTGTAATTTTCCTATCTGATTGCCATCATGGATGAATTTTTTTTCCCTTGCAATCTTCTCTATAAACACTCCTGTTTAGTGGGTACTTTTCATTTTCTTTGCATGATGCTCGAATATTTGAAAGTTTCAATCTTTTAATACAATCACAAACTAAAAATTTAACCTTTTTGATCAATAAAAATTGGGTTTTGTAGATAAAAAGGAAATTCCATGAGCCATTGATGTAAGATGAGGTTTAGATGTATATATCTCTTAAGAATCTTGCTAGTAGACAACCTTAAGGGGTTGCCTCAGTGGTAAAGGCTTTGGGTTTGAGTGGTTTGCTCTCTTTCAGATTCAAGGTTCGAATCCCACTAGATGTATTTCCTTGGGGCCATGCTCCCTGGTGTGAAAAGCTAGCGACTTACCCTGATCTGTGTTGGGAAACTTCTGAGGGCACGTGGCACAGGTCCCGGGGATTAGTCGAGGTGCGCGTAAGCTGGCCCGGACACCCCGGTTATCCAAAAAAAAAAAAAAAATCTTGCTAGTAGAATTTCTTGTGATAATTGAAATTAAATTTGTTTAGTTATATAACAAAACTCTGTTATAATTTTTTTTTTGGGTATGTAGAAGAAAAAGATGTGACGGCTCCAAACTTATTGGAGAGAGCTAAGGAAGAGATTGAGACAATTATTCATCATGATAAATCACCAATTCATACTAAAGAAACTCATGGTACTATCAATGACATTGATGAGAACACCCCAATAGATGAAGTGAAAGGGCCAAGTGTGATTGAAAGAGTCAAGGAAGAGGTTGAAGCCATTGTTGAAGCAATTCATCCTAATAAAGAATCTGGCAGTCCCAATTCAACTTCAATGTAAGTCATGGATTAATGGGTTCTTTGAGTGCCTGCTTGTTGTGAGAGAAACTTTGAATGCAATGAGTTTGTGTAGCATAAGCCTCCTGTATTCTTGACATAATTTAATTGCTTTGAACTGTTTTTTTATATGAATTTTACCATTCACACTATGGAATGTGTTCTTTAAAAATTTGAAATCCATTTCTCTCCCCTCACATTTTTTCAAGTGAATTATGATAAAATAATAATTAAGTATGCCGAATTTTGAAATATTATATTTTATTATTAAATTTATCACAAAATAATATTTTACCATTAAAGTTTTATATATAATATTTTATTATTTTCCGTTAATTGACTTAGTTGTTACAGTCAAATAAGATTTTAATGAAAAAGTAATAAAATATTATTTTACAATAATTTTAATAATAAAATATAAAATTTTAAAATTCCTAATATCCGATCATTATTTTAACATACCTTTAATAATAAAATATAAATAATCCTTTATTCCACTTGCTGCTGCACAAGCCAAGTTTTTGTTTACTTTACTGAATTATTTAGTGTCTTCAGAATCAAATTGACACCATATACTAAATTTAGTTGCTGCATTGTGTGGCAACTGGCAAGTGTGACTTTATTGTTTGAACATTGGCACCACTGCCATTGAATCTGAATTTTGCATGGACAAAATGGGTGCTTGATGAAGAATTTTGCAATGGTCATAATGTTTAAGAGCATGATCTGTCCTTCAGAACTGTAGCAGTCAAATTGAAAATTGAAATGACTTGTACACTCACACTCTTTGGTAGGCTGAAAGAGAGCACTGACTTAGTGACTGGGATTGTACAGATAGAGCAGCATATTGAATGATCATATCACTCAACTCAGGCACCACTATCAATGAGAAATTTCCAGTCAAGTCACCATATGTTCAAAAATAACATAAAATAAAAAGAAAGGAGAAGATTTAAATGCATTTGCTGCTTACCACTGATTTCAATGCTTCCCATTTACATCCATTCTTGATTATTAACTAATGCCTCACAAACAAGTACTAACTTTTGTCTACTACTACGGTGCCTGAATATAACGAGGTGATATATCATGTGCCGGGTGTATATTGTATATGCCATCTCTCTCACAGCAGGCGGGCCCCACACTCGGCACATAATATAATTTTCGGAATATAACAGCCAAGAGAGAAACAATTGAATGATTTTATCAGGGTTTCCTTGTTTCAAACTTTGCTTCCCTGTATCACTTTCATAGCTCACACCTAAAAATTGCAAAGTTATAGGATGATTAGAGTAAGTAGCTTCTTCATTTTCTTGGCTTGCCTGCTTTGTTTTGTTTTTGTTGCTTACTTTGTCTTTCATCAAACCAGCTAGTGTAATGTGTGATGTCATATAAAAGATGGAAGTAAATGAGGTGGTGATAGAGTGTACTGGGATTTGTTACCTCATTAAATGGGCACATCTGCAGATGCCCAAAAGGCAATCAGTACCACCATGATGAATCTTAATTACCATCATGGCTGATGTCCAATGGATGGCTCAGATTTGATCAAGATAAATCAAAGTCCTCGGTGCCCCCATACCAACTAACCTGTACAAAGTTGACTCAAAGTAGTACCTTACTAAGTTTATTAACTCACTCTGTAAAATCTTCTGCATTGCTGGTGAATGTCTCAGATATTTGATGCTTTTATAATTTATACTCATTTTAAATAAATGGGGAGTCTGCAGCAATGGATTTTCTTTTCCTTGTATAGGAATAAAACTCTGAGATAAAAGCAAAAAGGCACTGCAGTCCAGGCAAGATTTCATCTGATCTTCATCATATAGGTCCTGGAGGGATTTTTTTTTTGTTTTGGTCCAGACCCCAAAAAGGCAGCTGTTATTATGTGCAAATAGAAGATTGATTTGAGTGAGAGAGAGAAGGTGGCTTGTGTTAAAAGAAAAGAGATCAAAAAATAAGAGCAAAGAGAGAAAGCTGCAGATTAACCATAATGTATTTTCATTTTCTAGCTGAGTTGTCAATTGAGAAGGAAACTTACTGATGTTTCTAACTCATGACTTTGCTTGTGAAGCAACCACATGTGACATCTCTATACCAAGGAAATGGTAAAGGGAGGCTGAGGAGAAATCCAAGAAACTTTTAAGGGTTCTGGGGAAATGGGAATTTGATTGTTTTTCATTTCTCCCTGCTTATTATATACTTGAGCAATCATGCATGGCCTCATACTTCTCTCTCATTCTTTTTCTCTCCGCCATCATCATTAGTTCACTGTCACAATCTTCATCACTTGAAGTCTTTAAGAAATGGATAGAAGAAGATTATGTTCCCTTCTGTTACTAGGCCTGGCCATTCAAATTGTGAGTTGGGTTTCTGCAACAAGCAGGCCTTTTGCAGCAAATGATGGTCTTGGTGTTGGTGTTCATCAACCAGGTAATTAGCTTACTATCGAAAAACTCCACTTTGCCTTGCAAGGATTATGCAACTGTTTGGCTTTAATGCTTTTTAATTTTCTCATTTAGGCCAGCTTAATATAGTCATGTGCAGCTTCCATAACCTCTTTCCCGTATATTAGCTTTAGCTAGTGAAGAAACTAGCTTACAAATCCCTTTTCTCAATGGCCATTCCAAGTGAAAAGTCTTTTTCTTTTTAGCAAAACTACATAACTAACCAAACTTAAAATGCTTTCTGAGTTGCAGGCCAGAGCCCTCAGCCTTTGCCAGTCACCATAGACCCAAATTTGAGCTCAAAAGAGGTCTCTCTCTCTCTTCTTTTTTATTCTCTTTTATGTGTCATTAACAAATGTTGATCACAAAATACAATTTGTTTTGGTTGTTCTTTGTGAAGGATTATAATTTCAATAGCAAAATAGGATCAACTCCACCAAGCTGTGAGCACAAGTGTTATGGATGCTTTCCATGTGAAGCCATACAAGTGCCCACAACCAGCAAGCAGCACAGCCATTTGGGTATTCAGTATGCAAATTATGAGCCTGAGAGTTGGAAATGCAAGTGTGGCCCTTCTTTCTACACCCCATGAATCAATGAAGAATTCAAACAGCAAATCAACAACAGAGATTCTTCTCATTTCTATCTCTTATTATTTTACAAAAGCTCAAATTGGCATAACTATTTGAAATGTTAGTTGAGAGAGATGGGTAAAATAGTTAGCCTAGTAACTAGAAATGTTACTTTTTTTTCTTCTTTTTTTTTTTTAAAAAAAATCAGAAGGAATGTATTTGGCTTCTTTCACTTTTATTTTTCTATGAATATCAGTGGGGTTTTTTTTTTAATAAAAAAAGCAAAAATGCTAATCCAGAAGGGATGTCTGAACAGATAGAATAGCACGACTCAATTGACACATAATCAGATTGTCGAGATGGATATGAGATATCATTTTTCTATGAATTTTGAATCATTAGACATAAACTATTCAGAGATATCCATCCCTGTGCCATCCTTATAATTAACACAAAATAAGGTGCTTCACAAAAAAAAAAGTGAGTGAAATTGATTTTTCTTAGTGACCAAAATACCCTTGATTTTACCAAAAAAAAAACCAGCTTATTCTCAAAACATATAAATATAGCTTTCAACAATAGCAAAACTCTTTCTCACTCACTCAATCAATCACATTCATAATTCCATCAAAATGGCTAACTTCTTACCCTCCAATGTAAGTCTCTCTTTTATTCTCATCTCCATAATTCTATTAATCACTCGTTTCCCATGATTCAGCTGCATTAAATTCTTATTCTCTTAAACTGACAATTATAGCTATATCATGTACGTGATCTGATTTTTTTCATCTGCTATAGAATGCTCTGTTTGGTTTCAGAGAATTTGTAGGAAAAGGAAAAGAAATTGAAATTTTTATTTCCACATTTCTCATCGATCTTGATCCGAGAAAAATGAAATGAAATATTCTGTATTGCTTTTTTCTTGACAACCAAACATGGGTTAAAAATTATTTCGTCTATAATTATTATGTTGTTGAGATATGATCTCACATGTAACTGATTCTGTTCACTCTGTTCATAAATACACTGTTTTATTTCCTCTGTTTGGTTGCTGAGAAAATGTAGGGAAAAGAAACAATACATTGAAATGCGATGAATCTTATGAGTGTGAACCAAACATAAACAGCATTTCTTTTTCTCAAAAGAAAAATTGGGGGAAAAAAACCATATTTTATGTTTATTTGAAAAGATCGACTTTGAATATTATGTTGTTATGTGAGTGTGTATAACATGTTTGTTAAATAAATCAACAAAAATTTTCAGTCTTTCTCTAATTCTGAAATGTACAATATTTATTAAGTCATGATTTCGGCAATGTGCATTCTCAATCCCATTGATTTTTTAATATTTTGACTTTATACTTATTATAAGTTGGATTTAGCTTAACTATTATCAAAATTAAATTTCTTTTGATTATATGATAGTGTGTGACCGGTGTGGATCACAAGTTATCACTCAGATGGTTCTACAAATTGTTTTACTCAGATTCTCTCAATTAAACGGATACATCTTAGGTGAATCATATTTGCATGAATTCAAAAGCAAATTTGTGCATGGTTTCCCGGGGCTGTTCAAAGGCTGACAAATTGACAATTGTTCCTGGATCATTGCAAAATTATAGTTTGTTTGCAAAATTAGTCTCATACATACTAGAATTGAATGGTTGTAGCATTCTGATATTGCGGGTGATTATAATGTCTTATAGGATTGCTGCCCTTCAGTGAAAAACATTCTTCTGCTAGATTCAGAAGGGAAACGTGTAGCAACCAAGTATTTCTCAGAAGATTGGCCAACAAACAACGCTAAGTTAGCTTTCGAAAAAGATGTGTTCGCGAAGACCTTGAGGACAAATGCCCGTATGGAAGGTATGTTTCCATAATTAACCTGTTTGAGATGAGGTGTTGTTCAATTAATATTCACATATGTTGCGGAATATAATCACTAGCTATCAAGTAAAAATACGAGTCTACCAAACACTTTATCTGCTGCGTTTTCAAATTAGCTGTCACGACAATAATAACTAAAGGCTTGCTTTATGATCATATGCAGCTGAGATTGTAATGTTTGAAGACAACATTGTTGTGTATAAGTTTGTTCAGGACTTGCATTTCTTTGTGACTGGAGGTGATCATGAAAATGAACTTCTCTTAGCTGCTGTTCTTCAGGGCTTCTTTGATTCAGTCACCCTTCTCCTCAGGTATTTCGTTTCTGATTCTGCTTGCTAGTTTCTTCATTTCAGCCACTCATCATATGTTTTAATGCAATATAGGAACAATGTTGACAAAAGAGAGGCTATTGAGAACCTAGATCTCATCTTACTATGCCTCGATGAGATTATTGATCAAGGGTATGCAATCATCACCTCAACTTAAACTTTTGGGTTAACATCTCTATCGCGGTATCAGATTCTTGGTCATTTTCCTGTCTTCTATGCCATAACTAACTATTTTTCAAGTGCGTGTTTTACGCCCGTGCAGGATAATACTTGAAACAGACCCCAGTGTGATTGCAGGAAAGGTAGCAATCCATAGCATGGATGGTGGTGGTGCCCCTTTGGCTGAGCAGGTGATGCACTTATTCATCTTGTTGCATTATTTGCATAAGCTACAAGCAAAACATTGGTTACAATTTTACAAATCCTGGAAATTGGCCACTCATTTATCTATTTTTTTTTTCGATTGCAGACTATATATCAGGCACTGGCAACAGCGAGAGAGCACTTTACAAGAACACTTCTCAAATGATGATATGCAATCTGTGTGGGCATAGAGAAATTTGACTCAACATTCTTCATTCATTGTTTTTTTTTTTTTTTTAACTTTTACTTTTTAATAAACATATAATAAGCATCAAAATTTAGATTACATTTTGGATCTAGCATTGTGAAATGAGCATGTAGCTCATCAATTTGGTTCCCTTTGTTTGTGGAAAGCTATGTTGATTTATCCATTCATGAAATCTAGAATAAACCTAATAAATTTTTCATAAAATAGTTGGTCAACAGAGACATGTTTCTTTACCAGAAGATTGTTTATTCATTTTAAGTCTTTTTATACAAAATACACTTAATACATCAATCCAATATAAATTTCTCAATTTAATTATGAAAAAACACAAATACTTTAATAGAAAAGAATAAAAGATTAAAAATTTATCATCATGTTATTCATTAAGTGTACTTCTTAATAAGAAAAATGAGAATTGAATATGTGTGTATGTAACGTGTTATAGTCTGCATATATGATTAAAATGATAATACAGATATATGTGTATGATTATGAAATATAGGTTGGTATAGAACTGGAAAATCAAAATTGAATGAAAGTGCTGACGGGTATAACAGTAAAGTAGATAAGTGAATAAGTATAGATTTGAAGTTAGAGATTAAAGTTCATGGATATGAGTTATAGTAGTGTTAATGCGTGTTAACTCAAGCTTGTCTGATGAAAGCATATAAGGAATAGAATACATGTATCATTAATTGGTAGGAATGCATCAACATATGCATGAGCATATATGATAATATGAGATAAGCATACATTAAAGCATGATCAGGGAAAGTGAAAGTAGTAGAAATGCATATGCATATTTATATGTGTTGATGGTGTTTTCAGGCACTATGGTATTTAAAGCAGCACGACAGGGGCAAAAGGTAATCCCATTCTTGTTCAGGATCATTAATGCCGACCCAACCCATAAAAAGCCAACAGTAAGGGCCCGAGCACTTTGCAGTAAGGGGCCGAGCACCTTATGGTTAGAGACCGACCACAACAGGTAGAGACCGAGCACTTTATGATCGGCAACCGAACACTTTGGTTCGAATGATCGAGCATTATCAGATCGACAACAGCATTCTCAATTCAAAGGATCATTATGACCGACCTTATGAAGACCGACCAGATGGCGAGATATGCTCTAGAAGATGACACCCTATTTTTGCGGATAAAAAGACAGTCCTACCTTCATAAGAGATACTGATGAAACCAGTGTCCTAGAAGGATAAATGAAGTAGAGGTAGATTTGATTAGGAATCCTTGTGGGAAAAGGAGATTGTTTCAACTAGGAATCCTCATACTAGAAGGAATCTGATTTCTTTACTATTATAAATAGAAGGGTAGAGTATGTGGAGGGGGATCAGAATCAAGATCAATCTCCTTGTGAATTAAACTTGTAAAGCACGAGAGATACGAGAGATACATATCTCAGCAATAAAAGTATAGTTCTGTTTGTGTCCGTGGACGTAGGTTGGATCAAAATCCGCCGAACCACGTTAAATCTCCTTGTTTGATTGGCGCGTTATCTACCTTCTGCTAAATTTGCTTTTGGTTTCCCCCATAACCAAACAAATTCACTATTGAAGGAGGATTACCTCGGGAGTGATATTCCCATATTGCCCTGAGACCAAAATCCACCGTCAACAATATGTTATAATTTTCAGAAGCTAAGTTAAAGTTAATAATGTTTTTTGTAATTCAAAGTGTTTTAAAGAATAGTTTCAAATGTTTTTGAAAGAAATGTGTTTCCGAAAATGTTTATACAGTTTTGGGATTCAGAATATGGTTTTATATTTTTTGGGTCATGAGGTAAAAACTCATCCCAGTATGTAACTATTACAGAGATGGAATTGACGGATTGGGTCCGTGTGCACACGTTGAGCAGGACTAGGGTTGACAGATCCCTGAAATCCTGGTTTCAGAGCTTGGGTGGTAGCATTGATCCACACCCCCAGTTTTAGTTTGTGGTGTGATACGTCCAGTTGAGTTATGGTCCTGGGCGTAGAGCATCACCAGTTTCAGAGATGCCCAGTTGAGTTATGGTCCTGGGCATAGAGCACACCCAATTGAGTCGTTGTCCTGGGTGTAGAGAGATGTCCAGTTGAGTTATGGTCCTGGACATAGAGTACTACCAGTTTTAGATACCCGATTGAGTATTTCCCGGACACGTCCAGTTGGGTCATGGTCCTGGATGTAGAGCAGTTTTCAGTTTTCAGATCATCAGTACGTAGTTTTGAAAAGTCAGATTTTAGTAAACAGTTTTCAGAAAACAGATTTTAGAAACAGTTTCCAGAAATCAGAAATTTAAAGCATGTTTTCATAAAGATAAGTTTTATTAAGAGATTTTCAAATAGAGATTCAGAAAAAAGTTTTTAGAAAAAAGTTTTTCAGAAAAGGTTTTCAGGAGTATTTTCTAAATAGTATGACATGTTAAAGTAGAAAGTAGTTTACAAGTTATGCATATAAATCATACATTTTGGTTATCATTTGAGATGCATATAGTGGATATTAATGGATGATGGCATGATTACATTTAATTGTATATATGATTGATGATTATATGTGTTATATGTTTACTTAGAAGGAACATTTTGTAAAACACTAGTGCATAATAATATGGTTACATATACATGTATGCATGGTTGATAATAGTGTGTTAAATGTTTAATAGAAAGAATATTTTATTAGTACTGATTTGATGATATTTCAAGATAGTAAAAGAATGGAAGTTATAATAAAAACCTAAACCAGATTAGTAAAGAGTGTATAGAAAGTAAATTAAAATCAGAGTAGCACAGCTGAAGCGAGATGAAATTTGATATGATAAATAATAATATAGAAGCTTAGTGATTATGTTATAAATGTTGATTAATGAAATTAGCAAACATAGGTTAACGTATGTGTGGTTAGATAAAAGAAGCAGGTAATAAAGTGACATGTTTGCAGAATGAATAGATTTCAAATAGTTAGACCAGACTATATATATTTGTGTGATCACATACAGTTCAGATTAATATAAAATGGATTTCGGACTTTGTTTGTAAATGAATAAGATTAGATATTTAGTTTGGACCTAGTACTTAATTGCTTGGTCACATAGACAGCCCATGTTAATACAGAAACATAATTCAGACTTTGTGTGTGATTTAAGCTCAATGTAGGAGCATAGTTATTTACTGAGTCTTATGACTCACTACCCAACAGTGTTTGAGTTTTGCAGGTTGGTGACCCGATCGGTCGACCACAGACACCAGAGCTTGGGGAGTCGAATAGCAGTATTGCAGTCAGCCAGTCACCAGGTCTTGGGGGGATTTAAGTGTAGTTGTAAAGAATTTAAGTCTGTATAAGTTATGATTATAAAATTTTTTGTTTATTCGCATTTTCGGGCATGGAGCCCAGCTGTATGGTGTCTTGAGTTCCTTATTTGAGTGATATATTATGTGTTGGGCCCTATAGGTTGTATTGAGGTGCTGGACCTTGATCCAGGTTGCATGATTTTTAATAGAGGTCATGTCGAAATTTCGTCAGAGTCAGAGGCTTATGGAGTCAGGATTAGCCTGTCTCCTGCCGGTAGCATCTCCTGTAGCGGGATGTTACAAAAATATAGTATCATTGAAAAATGAATTGTCATTAGCATTGTAAAGAAAAGATCAAGATATTGTGAATGCCATGAAACTAGTTAGATTGTGTAAAGATAGCTTGCAAATGATGAGGGAGAGTGGATGAGATTATTTGTTTATTCAAGTTGTCTCTTTTCCTGATGCATTTAACATTGATGTGCCTAATCTAGATGACATATTTATAACTCGATGTTGTTAAAGGCGTGAAGCTAAAAAAATACCAATTTGCATCATTATCGGTTTGAATTATTTTATGTGACTTTAGATGTCCGGCTTCAAGAGCTTAACAACCATTTCAATGAGACAAACACTGAGTTGCTTCTTTGTTTAGCTTCCCTTAGTCCATGTGATTCATTCTCCTAATTCAATAAATAAAATCTAGTTCCTCTTGCTCAATTTTATCCCACAGATTTCTCTTCAATCGAGCTCTTTGTACTAGATGGTCAACTTGATACCTACATTATGAATATGTGTTCTAGTGTTGAATTTTCCCAATTGAATGAGACTGGTGATCTTGCAGCAATGTTGGTTCAAACTATAAAGGATAAGATATATCCACTAGTTTACTTGCTTATATGAACAATTGTAATATATAAAATATTCACATATCAATATAAATATAAATATTTTATATGTTTTTATTTATATTTATTATCCATAGTTTTATCCCACTGACTTGATTTTATAGTTATGCTACTACAAATGTTCAAACATTTCCACAAGAGCTGGATCATTAGGCTAGGCAATAAGATGAAAGCCAGTGATACACAAAATTCTATTAAATTTATTATTGAGATTACTAAAAAATGAGGTAATTTTTTTTTTTTAAAAAAAGATAAGATAATTAAGCAACAGTAGTGAGGAAAATACCGGAAAAATCAAAAGGTAAAAAAATGTTTTTTTTTTTTTTTTTTATATAATTACTCCCAACTTTCCGTAAAATAGCAATAAAATTAATACAATAACATGTCAAATGTTTTACATAAATGTATTTAGCCCTTGGCCCTTTCTACTAATGGGTAATGCTATGATACCCAAGGGTATCAAATACCATTGGGTTCAAAGTTGCATGTTCAATGCAACTTTGAGCATTGAACATGCAACTTCTACCAATAAACATGCAACTGATTTCATGTTTTAAAAAATTTCATGTTTATTGATAAAATTTGCATGTTTAATGCTCAAAGTTGCATGTTCAATACTCAAAGTTTCATTGAACATACAACTTTGATACCAATGGTATGTGATACCCTTGGGTATCATAGAGCGTAAAAAAATGTAACTTGCATGTGGTACTGTCAAAGAGCCATTGATGGTACTTTGAAGTTTCATGGAAACTATGCCAAGTTGTTTATACAAGAATGCCAGTGCTGCCGAACCCCATGAGTAATTCCCAGCTTTGTCAAAGTCATCGATCAATGGGAGGTACAAAAGAGGAACAAGGTTCAAAGCCGCCCTTATCATAGACGGGGCTAAGCGACAAGTCTATGGGCTCTGAATTTTTTTGTGTTATAGTTTATAAATAATTAATGGTTAAGAATTCTAAATTCTTTTTGTTATAATATTTCGCTATAGTTATAAGTTCAAAATATAAAAACCATCATGGATATGAGGATATTAGGACCGACCTTCACAAGGTTGACAGACATTGTGGCAAATAGTAAGTACAGTAGAAAAACACTTGTCCGTCATTCAACCTCTTCATTAAGGGTGGTAAAAAAGCTCAGACCCGGGTCGGGCTCAATTAAAAAAGCCCGGACCGGGCTTAAAATAAATAAATAAATAAATATATATATAATAAATTATAACTATATATATATATATATATATATATAATTTTTTATATTAAAAAAATCGGGCCTGGGTAAAGCCCGGTGTTGTTGGACAATTATGACCCATAACATCACTATTTGTACAGAACATGGTGTTGTTGTACAAATTAACTATGTGACAAAGGAAATTGCTCTTTTATCATTTGTAATTGGATTATCGGGATATATAAATGATAAAAGTCCTTATGATTAATTCTGGATTGAGATGATATGAGACAATATCAATCCACCAAGGTTTAATAATTAAATATCCATAGTCGTAGTATTATCGAGACTGGACATCGATAATGCGGAATAGACTAGTATTGCACTTGTCCGCTTTGTGGGAGCATAACATTATAGTTCTCATATATATAAGTATTGGATAATTATGCAAGTGTGATAGAAAGTTATGTTTACCGATGGTACGGAAACAGCTTCGCTCTGGATAGACCCCTCGGAATTCCATTGGTAGTATGACTATGTGTCTATGGAAGTCCGAATCAGGGTAGGTGTATTTGGTCTGAACCTGAGACTTGCATCGCTAATACTTGTGACAATCAGTATACTTTGGTTTTGGTCATCCAGGGCTTTAATAGGTTCTGTGTACGCCTCTTCTGGGTATACTGAGAATCGTAGTGTATTGGGTGTGATGTCAAGATGGAAGTATCACTCCAGTCATATGGAGATGATGATCACGCAGGATACGGAACTAGTACTCTTTAGTACTGCAGTCATCGGGATAATATGACTAGGTCATGTTTATCCTATTATAGAGACTAGTTACCAGACATCTGATATATGCTTCGTACGGGGCAGACACAATTCTAGCCCCAGGCCTAGCATGTGACATCCGATACTGGATCATAATATGCAATACTACATATATTACGCCTGACATAGATTACATATTCCTTAAAAGAATATTTCTGGAGAATTGGGTAGGCACGGTGCTTTGCTAGAAGCCAACCATGTCTTGTAAATCGGAAAAAACGTAGTACCGGGTACGCACGTATTCGGATATTCCGATGACCAGATTTACTGCCAACATATCCAGGGATCTCATGGGTCGCTTCCCGAAGATTCACTGATGACGTATGACTCGAACATAATTAATCTGAGATTAATTAGATGAGAGAGAAAATTAATCTAGGATTAATTACGGAGAGATTTTATCTGGGATAAAATACTATTTGAAGAGAGAGAACTATTAATTGGGATTAATCGATAAAATAATATATTCGATATATTAAATAAAATTAGATTTCATAACGGAATTAAAATTAGATTTTAATTCGGGCAAACGAATTAGTTTAGAATTAATTCGCGAGCGACGTGAATAGTAATTTTGCTAGGCATAATTATTTAATTAAATTTGATTTAATTACGTCGCAACGGAAAATTCGTTAATTCGGAATTAACGAACCCAAGCCTGGAAAGTGTTTGCGGGGGCCCACTCGGATTTTGAATCAAGTGGGGCCCACACAAGTCACATCACCTAGTCACTTTAATCAACTTTAGTTGATGGGATTTGGTGGGTGGTTGATTGTGTGTAAAACACACAAGTGTGAAAGGCTTGAGTGACTTTTACCAACTTTGGAAGATTTGGTATTAGTCTTTTGATTTTTTGAAAATACTCATACAAGTCAACAAATCACATAAGTCTCTCTCTCTCTCTCTTTTCCCTTGCAATTGGCGTGAACTTCACTATTCTTTTCTCTTCATGGCCGAATTCAAGGGCTTATTTTTCTCTCCATTGGCGTGAAGCGTGGCTTTTTGCTAAGTGATTTTGCTTCAAAAATCACAAGTGCTAGCACACAAGGAGACTTATATAGGTGATAGGAAAATCTTTCCCATGAGTTTGGAATTCAAGATTCAAAGATTGGAAGCTTGGAAGCTCAACATACATCAAAGGAGAAGCTTGGAGGAAAAACTTTTGTTATCTTCTACATCCACTTAGCCGATCAAAGTAATTATTTTTCGCTATTTTACTTTGCGTATTCACATGATTTCTTGCTTAATTGATCTTGGTTTGACCTAGAAAACCCAACAATGGTATCAGAGCCATACTTGAGCATGAAATTGAATTTAGGGTTCTTAAACTTTAATTTGGGATTTTGTGATTTGAGCATGATTTCTTCAAATTGATTGGTTGAGTATGCTTAGATTATGATAACTAAGAGTTATGCATGATGAATTTGGAGTAAAATTAATTAGATTAATTTTCCCCTAATTGCTTACCTTGGCCGAATTTATAGGACCCTTGTAGGTCATGGTGATTTTCATTTTAAGCCATTGGATGTGTTTAAAATGTTAGGATATATTGATTTGTGATTTAATTGGATTGAAATCAAAATCGGATATAAAATTCCTTGAATTGCCGTGAGCCTTGGAGAGCATGTTGGATTGATTTTGCTTCAATTTGTGTTGGACATAAGTTGATTAATTAAAGCATGATTAATTATGTAAATTGGTATTTTGGAAATGTTGATTTAAATAATTAATTATGGCTAATACACTTTAATTGATTAAATTGTGATATTTGGAATATTGTGATTAAATTAATTAGACTTAATTTGGAATTGGGATAAAAATGTTGTATTTGGGCTTAATGGGCTTGGTTGGGTCAAGTATGGTTTAGGATAATTGGTTGGATCCAATTGGGCCTAAAACCATTTCCATAAAGTCCAAATATAATAAATGGGCCTTTAAAATTTAATTGGGCCTAATGGGCCAAAATTAATTTTGTGGCAAAGGGTGATTCCTTATTGGGCTTTGGTTGCCAAAGTCCATGCCTTATGAATTAATTAAAAGCCCAATGGACTTTAATTAAATTGACATTGGATGTTAATTGGGCTTTGAGACCCATTAAGATTAGATTTAGAATCTAAGTCGCAAAGGCACATTAAAAGTGTAATTATTTAATTTGGAATTAAATAAAGAATTAGTATTGAATACGAATTAAATTGGATTTAATATTGTAGTTCTATATAATTCAAGAATTCGTACTTTGAGTACTTATTATTAAACGAGTTGGACTCGCGCAAATCAAATCGTTGTTTGAACATTGGATGATCATTAATTAAAGATTAATTAATTGGATTAGATTGATTGATAACATGATTTGTGTGAATACATGGATGTGATGTATGAATAATATATATCGGATGGATATTAGATGGGTGAGGGCAATTTTGGAAATTTTTGTAATAAATTTAGAATTTATTAAATTGGACCTGCGTGTCCAGCCTATTACCTCTTGATTCTTTGTATTTCTCTTCTCACCTATTCCCCTCAATGTAAATGAGGTTTCTTTAGAAGTGTTATGTAATTGGGTAGAAGTAAGAATAGTGCTAGCCGGGGAGAGGAAAGTGAGTGATTTGTTCTAGGAACAATTTGTGAGATATCCATCTGCATATCATTATTAATTTATTTACCGCGCCTTATTATGCTTTTAGAATGCATGCTTAAGGGTGTATGATGAGACCTAATCAAAGATAATTAATTGGTTGCCAATTACGCGAAAAACCCTCAACAAATATTAAGCGTTTTCCTTCCATTGAGTGATTCTCTCTCAAGATCTAAGATTGGCACTGGTTTGTTGGCCAAAGTCAAGACCTTTGTCCATCGCGGATGTGTTTAAATCATAAAGGCTTTGTTCCATATCGCATGTCTTATCCAAGTTGTGATTTTTTGGCCAAAGTCAAGATCACTTCTTGTCCATCGACATCGATTACGAAGCTTTCCAAAGTCAATGGGTCCTGCTTAACTGGAATCATTAAGCTTGTTGTGCCAAAGCCAAGGCTTAGTTGATTCAGAGGAAAAAGGTTAGGGAATATATTGGATATATGTTTCGGACTTGGATGTCCACCTACTGGATCTAGGAATTGGATGAAATCCAATTGATCTTAGAAATCTACCTAGTTAAGTTTCATACAACTTGTTGGCCAAAGTCAAGGTTGTGTGTTATTTAACGGGATCATATCCCACTAGGAAACTAGGTTTCCCGAGTACTCCACAGAGGGTTAGAGGCTCGCCAAAAATAGTGAGAGACAAGTATTAAATTTACAATTTCGTTTAGATACTTGCCATTACGCGCTCATTTCATTTTTTTCGTCGTTATTTAAATATATTAGTTTGACTAATATTTAATTGTTGTTTTAATTAAAAAGTTGGACTGTATTCAAACTATTTCATTTATAGTTGATTATGTAATTGGATTATAGTAATCAATATATTTGAATTTAACCAATCAAATAGTAGTTGATTATATAGTTAGACTATAGTAATCATTATATTCGATTGTACCCGAAATCGTTGATTGGATAGTTGGACTATTGGAATCAAGATAACTGAAAGATTAGCGTTTAGAACATAATCCTAGGTGAAAATATCTTTAAGCGGCTTTAATTTTCAAATTGGGAATAGAACCTCAGGATAGTCCTAAGAGCCGAGAAGTTACTTTATTTGATAGAGTGACATCTCGGGCCTGAGCCCGGAGTTGAGCAAATAGTGGAGCATGAGTTTTGGAAGACTCATGGTGATGATAAATTTAGTGCTCAATCCGTTAAGCTTACCGCAATGACTCTTTAATTCCGTCGTCAAAATTGAGGATTAGATCTTTGTACCATGATGTTGAAATTAAAAGATCTTCATAGATTATTCTTAGATCTTAGAAGTACAAATTGCAAAAGAAGCTCTTTCGCTCGTGTATGTCAGAGGGTACATTTGTCGAGCACTAGGTGTCACAGATGATTGTTGACATCGATCAGGTAGGTTAGCTGGGCATTACCTACGTGGCCGAGACTACCAAAGATTTGATCTTATAGTCTCTACCCGAAAGCTGGGGCAGGTTCATTATGAACCAAGAGTAAACTCTTAGAGAGTTGACGGCTATGCTCAAGGAGGCAGAGCCAGAGCTTCTAGAAGAGGTGAAGGCAAAATCATCACAGTTTTCTGGGAAGACAAAGGATATATCCCAAGATGTCTGCCTAAACTGTGGCAAATGGGGTCACTGTATGCGTGACTGCAGTATAGACAAGGCAGACATGAAGGAAGTGAAGGCGGGGCAAGGCTCCGGCTTCATGTATGTTTGTCATAAACATATTCACTACTAGTTTCAAAATTAGATTTTTGATACTAGATGTGGTACATAAATATGTACTGATGTTCATAATCTACTGATTAACAGGAGACTGACTTCAATTGAGATCTACCTGCGAGTCGGAAACGAGACAAGAGTCGCTGTTTTAACCGTAGAAACCTAAGTTTAGGAACTACCCTTTGGGTATGTACTTAAATTAGGAAACCGTTATAATGTACCTAGTTTGACTAGAAACATTATCTCTATATCTAAGTTTAACCCGTTGCGGGTATACCTTTATATTCTAGAACACTAAGTGTTTTATTTTATAAAGATGATATGGATATAAGCACATTAGATGTGAATAACAGTATTTATATTTAGAATATAAATTAATCTCATACATATAGCATGACAAATAAATAACTCAAACTGAATAAATCAGTTGAGACTTATAAGTGGCATTGTTTTCTGGGACACATTAACAAGACTCGTATATCCACACTTTCGAAGAATGGGTACTAGGACAGATTTGATTATATTCAAATAATGTCTACGAATCTAGTTTATTAGGCAAAATGCCTAAAACACCTTTTACTTGGTAAAATTGCAAGTGCCACCGATCTGTTAGCCCTTGTTCATAGTGACGTAAGTGGGCCCATATCTAGCTAGGCTAGAGGTGGATATGAACACTTCGTAACCTTTACGGATGTGGCATCGTGTTATGGTTATGTGTTTCTTTTGAAACACGAATCGAAAACTTTTGATAAATTCAAAGAGTTTCGACATGAAGTATAAAACAGATCGGCAAGAGTATTAAAACATCACAATTGGACTGTGATGAAAATACTTAAGCAATAAGTTTCTCGAATATTTGAAAGAGTATAGTATTCTTTCATAAAGGACTCCTCTCGGAACACCTCAATTTGATGGTGTGTCCGAACAGAGAAACCGAACTTTGTTGGACATGGTAAAGTTAATTATGAGTCGCTCTGAGCTACTATTTTCCTTCTAGGGATACGCATTAAACAGTGCAATACTTATTTTGAATAAGGTTCCATGAAAAATCTGTTAGACAGATTTCATATTAGATATGAACAGGAAAGAAACTGGGTTTTCTCATTCCTGAAGATTTGGGAATGCTAGGCATATGTTTGGATGATACCAAACTAAAACCCAAATCGGATAAGTGTCTAATTTGTGGGTTATCCTAGGGAAACCAAAGTATAGTACTTATATAACTCATAAGAGAACAATGTAACTGTTGCTCTCCTTGCGGTTTTCCTAAGAGGAATACCTACATGCAGTGGTAAGTGGGGGGAAATTAAAACTCGATGAAAATCGGAGTAACACTATTCCAGGCACCGAGTCCTCATGGAACACAAACAGTTCATCAAAGATGAAACTATACCAATAATCTTCGAAGACACAAGAACCGCGTAGGTCGAAGAGAGTCAGAAAATAACCTGGGAGGTATGGGTTTCTGATCTCACCTCATGTAGATGTCAATCTTATTGAGGAAGGAAAACTGACTACGTATGAGGAAGTGATACAAGGTATCGACTCCCTATCATGGAAAAGTGTCATAAAATCCTAAATGTATACCAACCAAGTTTAGACACTGGTTGATGTACCGAAAGGCATTGTGCCTATTGGTACTATATGAGTCTTCAAGGAAGACAAACATGGATGGCAACATACAAACGTACAAAGCTAGGCTTGTAGCGAAAAGGTATCTCTATCAACATTGTGTTGATTACGACGAAATCTTTTACATGTTGCCATGATTAAAATCCATTTAGATAATGCTTGCTAATGCTGCATGTTTCATTTATGAAATGTGGCAGCTGAACGTCAAAACCGTTTTCCTTAAACGAAAATCTTTTGGAGGATGTTTACAACATCCTGACGGTTTTTTCGTACCAAAAACATGCAAACAAGGTTTGCAAGTTAATTCAATCCATTTATGGATTGAAGCAAGCATTGCGTTCTTGGAACTATCGTTTTGATGTAATTATAATGGTATATGATTTAATTCAAAACAAAGATGATTCTTGTGTATATAAGGAGGTTAGTAGGAGCACACTGACAATGATTGTTCAATATAATGACGACATATCATTTCTTGGAAATGACATTTGCATAATACAATCGGTGAAAGCTTGGCTTTCATGAAAATTCTCCGTAGATTACTTGGGAGAGACAACCTTTATTCTAGGAATAAAGATCTATTGGGATAGATCTAAAAGTTGTTGGCACTCTCCGAGAACTCGTACATTGAAAAGATGTACGTGACCTGGTGTCTCATAGGCTTTGAGCATATGGAGTCACAATCAGGCCAATCCAAGTGATAGTCACTGGATTAATGTTAGGAACATCCTTAAGTATCTTAGATGATCTAAGGATGCTTTCTTAAGCCTTGGAGGAGGAGAACTTGAAGTGACTGGGTTCACCGTTGCAAGTTTCCAAACCGACAAAAACGACTATAATTCGTAATAAGGGTACTATATAGTTTGAATAATGGAATAGTGATCTGGAAATCTTCCAAGCAAGATACTATTGCCGAATAAACAATAAAAGCGAAATATTACTGGAGCTGAGGCAGCAAAAGAAGCAATTTTGGATCTATAAAATTCCTAATTAGATTAGGAGTAGTTCTGTTAGCAGCTGAGCTAGGCTATAACACAAGCTAAAGAATTAATGGTCTCATCAATTATCCAAGTATGCACTTCAACTAATTCATCTGATTCGTTCGGATCATACATCGTGGCGATGTGATGATCGAATAAATCGCATCAGATGATAACCTTGCAAATTCGCTGACGAAAGCAGTTTCTCAGCAGAAGTTTGAGCGACCCGTACATAATTCAGGTGTAGGACACTTGAGTGATTGGCTATAGGTCAAGTGGGAGATTGTTGGACAATTATGACCCATAGCATCACTATTTGTACAGAACATGGTGTTGTTGTACAAATTAACTATGTGACAAAGGAAATTGCTCTTTTATCATTTGTAATTGGATTACCGAGATATATAAATGATAAAAGTCCTTATGATTAATTCCGGATTGAGATGATATGAGACAATATCAATCCACCAAGGTTTAATTATTAAATATCCTTAGTCGTAGTATTATCGAGACTGGACATCGATAATGCGGAATAGACTAGTATTGCACTTGTGCGCGTTGTGGGAGCATAACGACATAGTTCTCATATATTTAAGTATTGGATACTTATGCAAGTGTGATAGAAGGTTGTGTTTACCGATGGTACGGAAACAACTTCGCTCTGGATAGATCCCTCGGAATTCCATTGGTAGTATGACTATGTGTCTATGGAAGTCCGAAACAGGTTAGGTGTATTTGGTCTTAACTTGAGACTTGTATCGCTAATACTTGCGACAATCAGTATTCTTTGGTTTTGGTCGTCCAGGGCTTTAACAGGTTCTGTGTACGCCTCTTCTGGGTATACTGAGAATCGTAGTGTATTGGGTGTGATGTTAAGATGGAAGTATCATTCCAATCATATGGAGATGATGATCATGCAGGATACGGAACTAGTACTCTTTAGTACTGCAGTCATCGGGATAATATGACTAGGTCATGTTTATCCGATTATAGAGACTAGTTACAAGACATCTGATATATGCTTCGTACGGGGCAGACACAATTCCAGCCCCAGGCCTAACATGTGACATCCGATACTGGATCGTAATACGCAATACTACGTATAGTACGCCTAGCATAGATTACATATTCTTTAAAAGAATATTTCTAGAGAATTGGGTAGGCACGGTGCTTTGCTAGAAGCCAACCATGTCTTGTAAATCGGTAAAAATGTGGTACCGGGTACACACGTATTCGGATATTCCGATGACCGGATTTACTGCCAACATATCCAGGGATCTCATGGGTCGCTTCCCGAAGATTCACCGATGACGTATGACTCGAGCATAATCAATCTGGGATTAATTAGATGAGAGAGAAAATTAATCTAGGATTAATTACAAAGAGATTTTATCTGGGATAAAATACTATTTGAAGAGAGAGAACGATTAATTTGGGATTAATCGATAAAATAATATATTCGATATATTAAATGAAATTAGATTTCATAATGGAATTAAAATTTGATTTTAATTCGGGCAAACGAATTAGTTTAGAATTAATTCGCGAGCGACGTAAATAGTAATTTTGATAGGCATAATTATTTAATTATATTTGATTTAATTACGTCGCAACGAAAAATTCTTTAATTCGGAATTAACGAACCCAAGCCCGGAAAGTGTTTGCAGGCCCACTCGGATTTTGAATTAAGTGGGGCCCACACAAGTCACATCACCTAGTCACTTTAATCAACTTTAGTTGATGGGATTTGGTGGGTGGTTGATTGTGTGTAAAACACACAAGTGTGAAAGGCTTGAGTGACTTTTACCAACTTTGGAAGATTTGGTATTAGTCTTTTGATTTTTTGAAAATACTCATTCAAGTCAACAAATCACATAAGTCTCTCTCTCTCTTTTCCCTTGCAATTGGCGTGAACTTCACCATTATTTTCTCTTCATGGCCGAATTCAAGGGCTTATTTTTCTCTCCATTGGCGTGAAGCTTGGCTTCTTGCTAAGTGATTTTGCTTCAAAAATCAGAAGTCCTAGCACACAAGGAGTCTTACATAGGTGATAGGGAAACCTTTCCTATGAGTTTGGAATTCAAGATTCAAAGATTGGAAGCTTGGAAGCTCTACATACATCAAAGGAGAAGCTTGGAGGCAAAAATTTTGTTATCTCCTACATCCACTTAGCCGATCAAAGTAAGTGTTTTCCGCTACTTTACTTTGCGTATTCACATGATTTATTGCTTAATTGATCTTGGTTTGACCTAGAAAACCCAACAGGTGCTGCCCGGGCCGAGTTCAATTAAAAAGCCCGGCCCGGGCTAAAATAAATAAAAATATATATATTTATAAAATATATTATATATGTATATATATATATAAAATTTCTTATATTAAAAAAATCGGCCCCGGGTAAGGCCCGACCCGGTGATAGCCCGAGCCGGGCTTATCAAAGCTCGGCCTAAGCCCGCCCATTGCCACCCTTACTCTTCATTTGATGCATCTTAGGACGCATGAAATTTTTCCTTCAACCAAGCTTCACCGTTCCACCCTTTATCTCATTGGCATTTGAATTTGGTGTTGTTCCCTAATAACTTTCACAAATTTCTGTTTTAGTAGTACTCAAGAAATTGTTGTATCCGATTACAGCTTCTCCATCAACCCATAGTCCGTGAATTCGAGTTACCTCATCAAGAGTTATGGTAATTTCCCCATTTTGAAAATGAAACGTATTAGTTTCCCCCCTCCACTAGACTCGACAAAAATTTTGATCGGAACCGAACCGAAAGGAATCGTCCGGTTATGCTTCCTTTCGATTTCGATTTGAGAACCAAATCAGTTCCTTCCGGTTCGGTTAGGGATCTCACCCCAACTGAACCGGTGGAACCGAACAATTCCAATAATTCCAACAGAAATAGTTGGAACTATCTGATTACAACATAAGAACTGGCACCTTACGGTTCAAATGAATCGTAAGGTTCTATAGTTCCAACCGTAATCGTAACGTTTCGGTTGGAACTATTTGTTGCTCATTTTTTTATTTGTTTTATATCTTATATTTTTATGTTAAATCTCTAAATTACCCTCAATAACATTAATAAAACGACTAGTTTTAGGGACAATTTAGACATCACAAAACTTACCAAAAAAATTATAAATACGGGTCATATTTCATTTTTTTCTAAACACCAACAATTCTCATTCTCAATTCTATCAAGTCTCAATTCTCTCAATTGTTCTTTATTTTTTTGCAATTCTCTTAATTTTACAGTTCTCCAATATTTATAAAAAAAATGGCAAGGTCATCTAAGAATATTATTTCCAATGTTCCAACCTAAGAGAGCGGCTAAAGTGTCGGTACACAAAGTGTTAGGGTTGGTGCTCAAAGCGCAAATCCGGATCGTATTTATGTCTGATTCATGAATACGAGCAATTCATTTTTCCATAATATTACTTATTTATGGTTGCACCTCTTGTCTTTTATTATATATATTCAATCTAATTCATTAGATTGAAACTAAATCATGTTTAATGATTTATATACATTAGATAAAAACCCGATAATATATAACGTAGTGCGCAATTATAACGTAGCTTGTAATTGACATTGGGAAGTGTCACTACTAGATATATATTATCAAATAAAGTTCATGGTCAAGATTTACTAACATGGGTCGGTTAGTAAAATCTGCTGAGACCAGTACATGTCGTTTATCGTGACTTGGTCTGATGGTTTATCACAATGAACCATGAGTCTCAGGAGACTCGTATAGACGTGTGGGTGTTTATTTGATAAACACTAATGACTTACCAAAGATTTCCTAATAGATGGTACACCAACGCCAATAGAAATCTTCTCGGGTTGAGTAGTATAATGATTCTTTGACTTGAGATACCACTGTGGATATATGAGTTATCCTCCACACTTAAATGGCAGTAAATCACCGATCTATTAAGATCAGACCTCCGCCTATTCATTGGGTGTGGACTCATGCTCATGATATCTTGTGTGCATGATAAGATCAGTCAGTTTTGTGTACAGAGCATATGTATTCATTATGGGATTATCAATCTGTTAAATAAATGGATATGTGGTACACTTTAGAAGTGAGTTCTAAGTGTTTTTATAAGATTGCTAATAGAATCGTCGACGAGATTATACCTATAGAGATTTGACGTTTATTTCTATATCTCTGGAATAATTCGAATACCTGTGACCGAGGGATTATACGTATGCGATGATCTCGACCTGTATAATTCAGCGAGGTTATCCTTGGTCGTCATAATTTATGGGTGGGTAAATTATGGACACAAAATTGGATTTTGTGATGGATATGCCTGAACTTAGATAATCTCACTAATGAAATAAACTCGTAGTGCACTAGGGCAACTTTTATGAATAATACTGATTATTTATAAATCGTTTAACAGTTAATCAAAAGATACATGCATAGGGGGGCCTTTTTGGTCATTTACTAATTAATGTGTATTTGTATTTAATATTTGATTTTATTAAATACACATTAATTAAATGTCAAATTGGGATATTTGACATATATCATTAATATATGTATTTGAGATATTTAAAGTAAATATAATACATATATTTGAGATATTTGTATTTAAATAATTATTTAATTATTTAATTGTTAAATAATTAAAGTAATTAAAAATATAAAATATCAAAGTTGATATTTATTAAAAGAAATGATTAAAGTGTATAAGTTTGAATTTTACATTTATGATAAAGGTTATCATTTTGATTTTTGCTTCTTTAATTTGTTAAAAGGCAAAATATCTTCTTAGATATTTATTTGGAAAAATTGAAAAAATTTATTTTATTTTTCCATAAATTTCGGCCCTTAACCCTAGTATATAAAGGTTTTTTTATTTTATTTTTATTTTGCTTCACTTTTGAAGTCTCCAAATAGAACACTAACAAAGAGAGTTGAGAGAAAAAGTTTGAAGTCAAGAAGTTAACCTAGGAAGAACTTGAATTTTAGTAAGTATTTTCAACTTCCTATTAGAAGAAAAATTATTTCTTTTGTTCTTGGCTACAACATATGATTTTATCAAGTTTTTATACTCTCTTATGTTTGTGTTATGATGGTTGGAAGCATGAATAAAAGATGTATGCATGTGTGTTTAACAAAATATGCTTATATATGGTGTATAAACACACTTTTGATCATTTGATGATCGTGTTGCTATTCTAGAGTTGTTAGGCCACTCATTGATGACCTAGAATTTTTCTTGATTTGTTTCAAAGTGGTGAGACTTGTTTGGTATGTTAAAGAATTGATTAAAGTGTTGAATTTATTCAATTTAGTGTAAATTGATCAACTGGAGTAATTTAAGAAAATATGGTTCTTAACCTATTCCAATTTTGGGGCTTTTCATATATGTGATGTATTATGATGTATATATATGATGTATATTAAATTTGGGATTGATTGGATTTGATCTTGACTTATTTTGAACAAGATTGGACTAAATTATAAAATTTAGAAACCTTTAGGGTGTTCTCGACAATTTTGGAATTTAGTGGGGGTTTTTGTTGCAATTTATATTTTGATGTGTTGGACATGTTGAAAATCATTTTAGAACTGATTTGGAATCATCCAAATTTATATTAGACAAATTAGGAATAAAATGATCAAAATGCAAAGTATTGGGGTCTCACGGTAATTATGAGAAAAATATGATTTTTGGGATAAAAAAATGTTTTTGAGTATTTTGTAATTAGAATAAATTAGTTTATTTTAATTGCCCAAGAAAAATAGTTATCTGAAATTATTTCGGAGTGAAATTACGCGAAAACGGTGAAAAACGGCGTTACCGGGTAACGACTGCCCAAACAGTGAACTGGTCACTGTTCAGGCTGTCCACAAACTGTCCAAATATTTTTGGGGCTGACCTGGGTAGTCCCCATGTGCATTGGTAGGTCGGTTCGATCGGAAACACGTTTTATGCTATTTTGTGGAAAAACGTTTTCGTAAGAGTTTCGCGGAGTTTCTATATTATTTATGTCGTTATATGATATCGAATAAATATATTTAGGCGAAATATAAATGAATTATTAATATTGGATATTGAATAATTTATTCGTAAGTTTAAAAATTTTAAACTACGATTTCGCCCCAACCACGCTTCTTCCACTGCGCCACCCAGATGATGATAAAATTGTTGGCTTTCTAAGGACAATCCCAAGATCAATTAAGCATGTAATAGGTGTGAATACTCAAAGGAATATAGCGGAAATATACTCACATTGAACGGTTGGATGTAGGTGGGAAGTTCAAAATTTCCTCATTTGAAGTTGCTCCAAGCTCCTCTTGATTTGTATGTTGAAGCTCCAAGCTCCAAGCTTGAAGAATGAGATTCCAAACTCTTGGGAAAGGTTTCCCTATCACCTTTGTATGATATTTGATGTGCTAGCAATGGATAATTTTTGCAACAAAATTTCCCCTTGTCCCTTGTGATTCTCGGCCAAGCCAAGAAGAAAATGAAGAGAGAGTGCTTTGGGCGTGAATGAGAAGAGAGGAGAGAGTTGAGTGAAAGTGTTGTATTTGATTTTCAAAAACCAAAATAATGATATACCAAATCCAAGATTTGGTAAAAGTCTATCACCTTTCACAAATCAAGCTAATGTGTATTACAAGTTATCTCAAAAAATCTCTACTAACTTCCATCAAATAAAAGTTAAGTGAATGACTAATGATGTGACTTGTTGTGGGCCCCACTTGATTCAAAATCTGAGTGGGCCCGCAAACACATTCTGGGCTTGGGTTCGTTAATTCCAAATTAATGAATTTTCCGTTGTGACGTAATTAAATCAAATTTAATTAAATAATTAGGCCTTGCAAAATTACTATTAAAGTCGCTCGCAAATTAATTCTAAATTAATTCGTTCGCAAGAATTAAAATCCAATTTTAATTCCGTTATGAAATCTAATTTCATTTAATAAATTGAATATATTATTTAATCGATTAATTCCAAATTAATCGTTCTCTCTCTTCTAGTTGAATTCTATCCCAGATAAAATCTTTCCGCAATTAATCCTAGATTAATTTTCTCTCTCTTATAATTAATCCCAGATTAATTATGTTCGAGTCATACGTCATCGGTGAATCTTCGGGAAGCGACCCATGAGATCCCTGGATATGTTGGCAGTAAATCTGGTCGTCAGACTATCCGAACACGTGCGTACTCGGTACCACGTTTTTACCGATTTACGAGACATAATTGGCTTCTAGGAAAGCGCCGTGCCTACCCAATTCTCCAGAAATATTCTTTAAGGAATATTTAATCTATAACAGACGTAGTATACGTAGTATTGTGTATTGTGAGTATCTGATGTCACATGCAAGGCATGGGGCTGGAATAGTGTCTGCCCCATACGAAGCATATATCGGATCACAAGCAACTAGTCTATATAATCGGATAATCATGACCTTGTCATATTATCCCGATAGTTGCAACATAATAGAGAACCAATTATGTACCCCTACGTGATCATCATCTCCATATGACTGAAGTGATACTTCCATCTTGACATCACACCCAATACACTACGATTCTCAATAAACCCAGAAGAGGCGTACACAGAACCTGTTAAAGTCCCGGACGAACAAAACCAAAGCGTATTGATTGTCGCAAGTATTAGCGATGCAAGTCTCAGGTTAAGACCAAATACACCTACCCTCAATCGGATTCCCATATACACATAGTAATACTATCAATGGGATTCCGAGGGGTCTAACCAGAGCGAAGCTGTTCCCGTACCATCGGTAAACACAACCTCCTATCACACTTGCATAAGTATCCAATACTTAAATATATGAGAACTATGTCGTTATGCTCCCACAACGCGCACAAGTGCAATACTAGTCTATTCCGCATTATCGATGTCCAGTCTCGATAATACTACGACTATGGATATTTAATGATTAAACCTTTGTGGATTGATATTGTCTCATATCTTATTAATCCGAAACTAATCATAAGGACTTTTATCATTTATATATTCAAGTAATCAAATTACAAAATGATAAAATATCAATTTCCATTGTCACATAGTTAATTTGTACAAAAACCACAATGTCTTTTACAAATAGTGACGCTATGGGTCTTAATTGTCCAACAATCTCCCACTTGGCCTATAGCCAGTCACTCAAGTATCTAACACCTGAACTATGTACTTGTCGCTCAAACTTTTGCTGAGGAATAACTTTCGTCAGTGGATCTGTAATGTTGTCCTCTGATGCGACCTTCTCGATCTTCACATCGCCACGATGTATGATCTCACGAATCAGATGGAAACGTCGAAGAACATGCTTGGATCGTTGATGAAACCGCGGTTCATTAGCCTGTGCTATAGCCCCGTTATTGTCACAATACAATGGAACGGGCTCAACTGCTAACGGAACTACTCCTAATCCAATTAGGAATTTACGGATCCAAACTACCTCTTTTGCTGCTTCAGCTGCAGCAATATACTCCGCTTATGTTGTTGAATCGGCAACAATATCTTACTTGGAAGATTTCCAGCTTACTACTCTGTTGTTCAAACAAAATATGTACCTAGATTGTGACTTACAGTCGTCTTTATCGGTTTGGAAACTTGCATTGGTAAACCCAGTTACCTCAAGTTCTCCATCTCCATAGATTAAGAAAGCATCATTAGTTCGTCTAAGATACTTAAGGATGTTCTTAACCGCCATCCAATGACCATCACCTAGATCGGCCTGATAGCGACTACACATGCTCAAAATATACGAGACATCAGGTCGTGTACATATCATGACATACATGATCGATCCGACTGCCAAAGCGAACGGGATCCGACTCATGTTGTCTCTCTCATCTTGAGTTTTAGGACACATGTCCTTAGATAGAGTGACGCCATGTGACACTGGCAACAGTCCCCTCTTAGATTGTTCCATGTTGAATCTCTTCAACACTTTGTCAATATATGTGCTATGGGAGAGTCCAAGCAGCTTTCTAGATCTATCCCGGTAGATCTTTATTCCCATAATAAATGTTGCTTCTCCCAGATCCTTCATGGAGAATTTTAATGAAAGCCAAGCTTTCACCGATTGAAGCATGGGAATGTCATTGCCAATAAGCAATACATCATCAACGTAAAGGACAATAAATGTCAGTGTGCTCCCACTAAACTTCTTATATACACAAGGATCGTCCTCGTTTTGAACGAAATCATATTCTTTTATGATCTCATCAAAACGTTGGTTCCAAGAACGCGATGCTTACTTCAATTCATAAATGGATCGATTTAACTTGCAAACCTTGTCTGCATGTTTAGGTACGAAAAAACCGTCAGGCTGTTGCATATAAATATCCTCCAAAAGGTTTTCGTTAAGGAAAGCGGTTTTGACGTCCATCTGCCATATTTCGTAATCGAAATATGCAGCAATAGCAAGCATTATCTGAATGGATTTATTCATGGAAACAAGTGAAAAAGTTTTATCGTAATCGACACCATATCGTTGACGATACCCTTTCGCTACAAGCCTAGCTTTGTACGTTTGTATATTGCCATCCATGTCGGTCTTCTTCTTGAAGACCCATTTGCAACCAATAGGCTTTACGCCTTCTGGTGTATCAACCAGTGTCTAAACTTGGTTGGTGTACATGGAATCCATTTTGGACGTCAAGGCATCTTGCCATAAACCAGAGTCGATACCTTGTATCGCTTCCTCATACGTAGCCGGTTCGTCTTACTCAATAAGATTAATATCCACATGAGGTGAGATCAGAAACCCATACCTCTCAGGTTGTTTTCTGACTTTCTCTGACCTACGCGGTTCTTGTGTATTCGAAGATTGTGGTATAGTTGTAGATACTACATTTTTGCATAATTCCCAATGATGAGCCTCGTATGGAGGCACTACCTGATAAATCACGGAAGTCACGGGAAACAGACGCTGGAAGGGAAAATTCTAAAATTAAAAGCTCGCCAATTTAAATTCGCTAGTTAGCCGCAGGTTCGCTTAGTCAATTCATGTTTCAAACTTTAATCTTGATCCAAAACCCCCGTACCCATCCAAAGCCCATATGTACCCATTCAAAACCCTAACCCTAGCTCACCACTATATAAAGACCACTAAACTAAACCTATTCTCTGGGACGCCCCACAGACAACAAGAAAAAAAATGAAACCCTGGGACTTTCTTCTCTCGTCGCTCTCATTTCCCATCTCTTCTTCCAAAACAACTCACACACGGAACCAAAAACAACAACAAGGCCACGACGATGACACCATGAACAAGAAAACAAGAACCACCATCACTCTTCCCTCCCTCTCCACACACGGCCAAGATCAACCAAAAAATCCTAAAGCCAAGACACGCAGATCTTCTTCTTCTCACCTTATACAACCTTCCTCTCTCCCTCACCACGAACAACCCTAATGACTCTTCTTGGTAAAACCCTATTCGAACAACAGCTCCCATAAACACACACGGCTCTACGTCTCTCCATTCACATTCAACAAGTCACAAGCCACGGTAACAATCTCATTTTTTACACAGCTCTCGGCCCTCTCTAAAGCATAGCTCTCGGCCTTCTCTGAAACACAGCTCCCGGACCCTCTCTCTTCTGCCCATGACAACTCATGACATATTACAAAGAAACCCTAATCCCTTCCACAGTACAACGCAGCCACACCTCTCTCCCATTCCCATTCTCAAATAACAAATCAAAGAAGACACACACAACAGCCCATCTCTCTGCTCTATCACCTCTCGGCTTCACGCAACAAGCAACCCTCACGTATCTCTCCTCTTGTGGCCACACACCACAAACAGACCACCACCTTTGACAAACAACAAAACACACGTCTCCCTCATACACTGCCATACAAAAAAAAACAGCAAGACAACAAAACCCATATGCCACACACACCGACCAACAAAGAAACAACAATTAAACAAAATTAAACCCTGAAGCACCACTTCACCATACTGAACAAGCCACAAACTAGAAGCCACTCACGGCCTCACGCACGAGCAGCCCTCACAAACACACATACCTATTCACGTAATACACATAATCACCAAATCTCACAAGCTTCATGCACACGGCCAACAACAACACCCTTTAACCACCCCTTAGCCGACCGAGCAACAAACGAACCATAATCAACAACCATTCACCTTGCCGACACATGCAAAAAATCAAGAACTGCCGAACAAGACGCAAGTAGTAAACCAAGCATCGTGAGAAGCCAAGCGGGCAGCACATAAAAAAGAAATAATTCAAACTACAACCCCTAAACCGAGATAAAAATCAGCCCTCGAGCCACATAAAAACAAAAAAGAAAACAGTGGAAACTACAGCCCAAAACAGCGGCAAACCATAAAAACAATGAAGCATTAACCCTTCCGGTGACGTCCCAACGCACTCCCGATAAGCGACTTAAAAGGTAAGACCTGAGGGCACCCTTTTTTATATTTTATTTTGTCTCCCTGGAAACATCATGCTTGGTTGGACGTGGAATACGTCCAACCGGGTATGCGAAGTCCTACATTGAAAACGGCCAAATTCTTTGGTCACATATTTATTATTTCGCATTTATTTTGTATTATTAGTCTTTTATTATTTCGCATTTAATTTACGTTTATTGTTGTTTTATTGTTCCGCATTTGTTTTGTGTTATTTATCTTTCTTGTTATTTCACATATTTGTCTATTCGATTATTTGTTGTTATATGCATTATCATATTTCATGTATGTCAACATTGGGTTAATGATTGCATTTTGTTAATGATTGCGTGTTATCCCTTGCGGTATATCGGATGGAAACCCAGACATAAATTCCGTAGCCGAATCCGAATGGACGGTTGTGCGGTCTGTATATGGGATACAACTCCACGTACCGCTTGAGAAACACTCATGAATGTGTTTATGTCACTATAGATGCCATTATAATCTCGTTCGAACGCGTTTACGAACGCTACACCAACGTATGCATTCTGCCTCACTCCATTCGAACGCGTTTCTGAACGCTACTCTAACACATGCATTCAGACTTATCCTGTTTGAACGCGTTTCCGAATGCTACTCGAATGCATGCATTCTGTCTTGTTATGCATCACATCTCATCCTGTTCGAATGCGTTTCCGAACGCTGCACAAATACGCACACACTGGACAGATTCATTCCTCATGTTTCATTAATGCTAGCCTCTTTGGATATCCCTTTCTGCTTCATGTGCTTAAATATCCATTTTTTAATGTAGTATGCTTCCATTGTTTCTATTAATGTTCATGAGTATGCAAACTTGTGTGTTGATTAAATTATCTTGCATGTGCTGCATAAGACTTGGTTATATTATTGCATAAATTTGTTCATTACAATCGGCATAAGTAAGGGACCATTCCGAACCCAACGGTTTGAGGTCTTCCCTTGCGAGGGGTGAGTACGACCTTAAATCATTTACTAGTTCACACTAGGTGGCGACTCCATTTATTCTCTGGTTTAGTCCCACGCGGACTACTCCGTACTCCCGACCAGGCCGCGAGCCCGGGCAGCGTCGCCCACCTCTGTGGCCGTGTCCACAGTCTGGTGACTCCATTAGGGTAGAGAATCAGCCCCGAAATAATGTCTTGTAATGTTTGTGATTTTTGCTCTAGTTAACCTTGTCTCATATATTTTTCATACCTTTTCTTACATTGATGGCGTCATGTATCGTGAATTCATTTTCACTCGAAGCGGTAGATTGTTATATGGTATCATCACTCGTTGGCACGTATCTTAGGGTATAAAAAAGGTGCGCTCACTTGGTCACTTAAACCCTTGAGTGGGGAGACCTAGTTGTGGGCAACCTTTCGCCGATGGGAGCCTTTATCCATACTCTTCTGAACCCACATGTGAACCATAGTTATATATCCTATAGAAGCCACCCTTTATGCTTGTGTTTGGGATCATCATCAATTGGATTCATTTGGACTTCTTGTCTTATGCCGATATGGCCAAAATTTTTCAAAATGTCGATGGGCCACTTTGTGTTTGGGCCCCCTATCATTTGAAGTTGTTTAGCCACGTTATCGCGAAAGTGTAAACCTGTTGGGTATTTTTGCAACTAGGACAAGTTTGCACCTTGCAATAATCTGATTGAATACTTTAAAATGATAATGGGCCAACTTGTATGAAAACCTTGATGGGCTTAGAAAATCCAAACATGATCGAAATATGCTAGAAGCATGAGTTCGATATCCGCACTGGCTTTCATCCAGAAAGGATACGCCTTGTTACGACATATTTGTATACTTTTGGCCGCTTCTAAGTTCATCCCCATGACCACGATTGCCGAAATCCCAACTCGTCGTTTCTAGACAATGGCATGATCCCATAATCGGCTTAGTCCATGTTGTAAACGGGAGGTCTTTGTCTTTTACCGATAGAAAGGGACAGAAGCAGCCAAGGTTCACCCCGTAACATAAGAGAGAATGATTTTATGCACCCCACATTGGTGCATAAAATAAGCCATACCTAGGACATAAATAGACTTACCACGAGTGTGAGAGGAATAATGTCGGAAGGATATATGTTGTTTTGATAACTATTTGCATCTCTTGCATCTCATGCATACACGCATCATGTTAACCCCGTGTCTTAAAAGCCATCATAGATATCCGTTGGGTTAGAGAAGAAAAAAAATTTGTCAATAAGATTTTAGCAAACATGGATATCGGGGAAAAGGAAACCGAGAAACAGAAAACCTTACGGCAATGATAGAAAGACCATTGTGGGCCAAAAAAAAGAAAGAAAAAAAAAGTGAAAAAAAATTGTTTGTTTTTAGTCCTTAATAGTTAGACATAAGTTTGATGATGAAATTGTTTGCTCTAGGGTGAAACCTTATAAACGATAAGTTCTCGATGTGCTTTTATCTGATACTTTGCGTATTTGATCTATGTTAGACTCATAAGCACTTAATTATAGGTTTATAGCAGTGAAAGCCTGAGTAGTTGGCAATATGACTAGTTGAAGAAATTGCAGGTCGGTGAATGACCGTTTGCTTAGATGTCTATCTTGATTTTCTTGTGTTATGATGTGTGGTATGGTTGAAAATAAAAGGAAAGTCTCTAAAGTAAAAAAATTGAACCACATATAACTGATAAGCGTGAAGCTACCCATGGGCGAGTATTAGGACCACCATGAGGAGAAATGCTACCTTAAAGGGTAGGTGTGTTGGAAAAAAAAGAAAATAAAATAAGAAAAAAGAAAAGAAAAAGAAAAAGAAAAAGAAAAAGAAAAAGAAAAAGAAAAAAAAAAGAAAAAAAAAGAAAAGAAAAGAGACAAAAGAAAAAGAAAACCATACCATATTGAGCACGGAAAAGCAATTGCAGAGCATAATTGAGATATCTAGGTTGGTTTGACCCATCGATCCCAATTTTTAAACGAAATCATTGAGTTGGCTTACCTAGGAATCAAGCTGTAAATGAACCTTTGCACACACACACTTTGAGTCTGGCTTAGATCATTTATTCAAAGACTTGGATTTGAGTTGCATCGAGTGTTTTGAAGGTTCTTTGGTTTCATTATTGAGCATTCTTTGAGGACAATAATATGTATAACTATTGGGACTATTTCGTAGCATGTAATATAGTATGATGATAAGGAATGCCACATCGCGTGGTCCATCTTGACCTAGTACAAATAGTAGAGAGCAGAAAGCTAAGCCAAGTCTGGGGGCGACCAGTCTACCACCCCGCGAATAAGGGATATACCGAGAACTTGAGCCATGAGACAAAAGAGAACTGAACAATCACCAGAAAAGAACCGGTAGAAGGAAATTATAAGCAGACCCAGGGGGCGACCAGAGACATTTGTAGGCAAATGGCACCAAGGAGCACAAGGAAGGCATAACCCATCGGAATAGGAAATACATCCATGCATCCATGCATACACGTCACATACACGAATATTTTGTTTTGTTTTTGTTCGCAGGTTTTGAAGAAAAGGAAAAAGCGGCAAAGACAAGCAGTTTCGGGAATGAATCACAGGGTCGAGACCCACATTATAAGCAGTTTCCCAGGGCCGAGGCCCACATTATCATCAGTTTCGGGAATGAATCCCAGAGCCGAGGCCCATATTAGCAGCAGTTTCGGGAATGGATCCCAGGGTCAAGGCCCACACTACCAGCAGTTTCGGGAATGAATCCCAGGGTCGAGGCCCCTATTATCAGCAGTTTCGGGAATGGATCCCAGGGTCGAGGCCCACACTACCAGCAGTTTTGAGAATGGATCCCAGGGTCGAGGCCCATATTATCAGCAGTTTCGGGAATGGATCTCAAGGTCGAGGCCCACAATATCAGCAGTTTCGGGAATGAAGCCCAGGGCCGAGGCCCATATTATCAGTAGTTTCAGGAATAGATCCCAGGGTCGAGGTCCACATTATCAGCAGTTTCGGGAATGGATCCCAGGGTCGATGCCCACATTATCAGCAGTTTCGGGAATGGATCCCAGGGTCGAGGCCCACACTATCAGCAGTTTGGGGAATGAATCCCAGTGTCGAGGCCCACAGTATCAGTAGTTTTGAGAATGGATCCCAGGATCGAGGCCCACAATATCAGCAGTTTCGGGAATGGATCCCAGGGTCGAGGTCCACACTATCAGTAGTTTTGGGGAATGAATCCCAGGGTCTAGGCCCACACTATCAGCAGTTTTCGGGAATGAATCCGAGGGTCGAGGCCCACACTATCAGTAGTTTTGGGAATGAATCTCAGGGTCGAGGCCCACATTATCAGCTGTTTCGGGAATAAAGCCAACTCTCAACACAGTCAGGGAACAAAGCCCACATTCAGTTCAGTTCGGGAATAAAGCCCACATTATCAGCACTATTCGAGAACAAAGCCCAGGGAAAAAAGCCCATATTCAGTACAACTTAGTAATGGTTCGAGAATGGACCACCTCACAGTAACGGTTCGGGAATGGACCACCTCATAGTAACGGTTCGAAAATGGACCACCTCACAGTAACGGTTCGGGAATGGACCACATCACAGTAACGGTTCGGGAATGAATCATCACATCAGCGACACCTCGGTAATGATGATTAGCAATCCGGGAATGGTGCTCCGGGAATGGAGCACGGTTCGGGAATGGACCACCTTATACATTAATGGTTCGGGAATGAACCATCACATCAGCGACACCTCGGGAATGAGGATTAACAAATCGGGAATGGTGCTCCGGGAATGGATCACGGTTCGGGAATGAACCATCACATCAACGACACCTCGGGAATGAGGATTAGTAAGCCGGGAATGGCACTCCGGGAATGGAGCACGGTTCGGGAATGAACCATCACATCAACCACACCTCAGGAATGAGGATTAACAAGCCGAGAATGGCACTCCGGGAATGGAGCATAGTTCGGGAATGGACCATCACATCAGCGACACCTCGAGTATTAGGATTAGCAAGCTGGGAATGGTGCTCCGGGAATGGAGCATTGTTCAGGAATGGACCATCACATCAGCGACACCTCGGGAATGAAGATTAGCAAGCCGGGAATGGAGCATGGTTCGGAAATGGAACACCTTATACAGTAATGGTTCGGGAATGAACCATCACATCAGCGACACCTCGGGAATGAGGATTAGCAAGCATGGAATGGTGCTCCGGGAATGGAGCATGGTTCAGGAATGAACCATCACATCAGCGACACCTCGGGAATGAGGATTAGCAAGTCGAGAATGGCACTCCGGGAATGGAGCACGATTCGGGAATGGACTAGGGGTCGAAGCACCTCACCACCACATCAACACAATTTGAAGTATCTCAGAACAACAGGTAAGTCAGCCAACAGCTGGCGAGCTAGTTAAGTAAAAATGCATGCATGACTTTGATAAGATTGTCGTTGTCACACACTACACAAGCCCATCAAAGTGGGGGCGACTATAGACACTGTATTTTTGCATAATGCCCAATGATGAGCCTCGTATGGAGGCACTACCTGATAAGTCATGGAAGTCTCGGGAAACGGACGCTGGAAGGGAAAATTCTAAAATTAATAGCTCGCCAATTTAAATTCGCTAGTTAGCCGCGAGTTCGCTTAGTCAATTCCTGTTTCAAACTTTAATCTTGACCCAAAACCCCCGAACCCATCCAAAGCCCATATGTACCCATTCAAAACCCTAACACAACCAAGAAACTCTAACCCTAGCTCACCACTATATAAAGACCACTAAACTAAACCCATTCTCTGGGACGCTCCACCGATAATAAGAAAAAGAATGAAACCCTAAGACTTTCTTCTCTTGTCGCTCTCCTTTCCCCCATCTTCTTCCAAAATAACTCACACACGGAACCAAGAAAAACAACAAGGCCACGACGATGACACCATGAACCAGAAAACAAGAATCACCATCACTCTTCCTTCCCTCTCCACACACGGCCAAGATCAACCAAAAAATCCTAAAGCCAATACACGCAGCTCTCATTCTTCTCACCCTATACAACCTTCATCTCTCTCTCCCCACGAACAACCCTAATGACTATTCTCAGCAAAACCCTATTCGAACTACAGCTCCCATAAACACACACGGCTCCGCGTCTCTCCATTCACATTCAACACGTCACAAGCCACGGTAACAATCTCCTTTTTGACACAGCTCTCGGCCCTCTCTAAAGTATAGCTCTCGGCCCTTTCTGAAACATAGCTCCCGGACCCTCTCTCTTCTGCCCATGACAACTCAGGAAATATTCACAAAGAAACCCAAATCTTTTCCACATATAATGCAACCACACCCCTCTCCCCCTCTCATTCACAAAAAACAAATCAAAGAAGATACACACAGCACCCCATCTATTTGCTCTATCTCCTCTCGGCTTCACGCAACAAGCAGCCCTCACGTATCTTTCCTCTTGTGGCCACACACCACAAACAGTCCACCACCCTTGACAAACAACAAAACACACGTCTCTCACATACACTGCCATGCCGAGAACAAACAGCAAGACAATAAAACCCATATGCCACACACACCGACTAGCAAAGAAACAAAAATAAAATAAAATTAAACCTTAAAGCACCACTTCACCATATTGAACAAGCCACAAACTAGAAGCCACACACGGCCTCACGCACGAGCAGCCCTCACAAACACACACACCCCTTCACGTAATACACATAATCACCAAATCTCACAAGCTTCACGCACACGGCCAACAACAACACCCTTTAACCACCCCTTAGCCGACCGAGCAACAAATGAACCATAATCAATAACCCTTCACCTTGCCGACACATGCAAAAAATAAGAACTTTCAAACAAGACGCAAGCAGTAAACCAAGCAGCGTGAGAAGCCAAGCGGGCAGCACGTAAAAAAGAAATAATTCAAACTACATCACCTAAACCGAGACAAAAATCAGCCCTCGAACCACAAAAAAATATTGAAGAAAACAGCAGAAACAACAGCCCAAAACAGTGGCAAACCAGAAAAACAGTGAAACGTTAACCCTTCCGGTGACGTCCCAACGCACTCCCGAGAAGCGACTTAAAAAGTAAGACCTGAGGGCACCCTTTGTTATATTTTATTTTGTCGCCCTAGAAACGACATGCTTGGTTGGACGTGGAATACGTCCAACCGGGTATGCGAAGTCCTACATTGAAAACGGCCAAATTCTTTTGTCACATATTTATTATTTCGCATTTATTTTGTATTATTAGTCTTTTATTATTTCGCATTTAATTTACGTTTATTGTTGTTTTATTGTTCCGCATTTGTTTTGTGTTATTTATCTTTCTTGTTATTTCACATATTTGTCTCTTCGATTATTTGTTGTTATATGCATTATCATATTTCATGTATGTCAATATTGGGGTAATGATTGCGTTGTGTTAATGATTACGCGTTATCCATTGCGGTATATCGGATGGAAACCCAGACATAAATTATGTAGCTGAATCCGAATGGACGGTAGTGCGGTCTATACATGGGATACAACTCCATGTACCGCTTAAGAAACACTCATGCATGTGTTTATGTCACTATAGATGCCATTTTTATAATCTTGTTCGAACGCGTTTACGAACGCTACACCAACTTATGCATTCTGCCTCACTTCGTTCGAACGCGTTTCCGAACGCTCCTCGAACACATGCATTCGGCTTTATCCCGTTCGAACGGGTTTCCGAACGTTACTCGAACGCATGCATTCTGTCTTGTCATGCATCATATCCCATCCTGTTCGAACGCGTTTCTGAACGCTACACGAACGCGTGCATTCTGCCTAACTCCGTTCGAACGCGTTTCCGAATGTTACACGAATCCGCACACACTGGATAGATTCTTTCCTCATGTTTCATGCATGCTAGCCTATTTGGCTATCCCTTTCTGCATCATGTGCTTAAATATCCCATTTTTAATGTAGTATGCTTCCATTGTTTCTATTAATGTTCATAAGTATGCAAACTTGTGTGTTGATTAAATTATCTTGCATGTGCGGCATAAGACTTGGTTATATTATTGCATAAATCTGTTCATTACAATCAGCAAAAGTAAGGGACCATTCCGAACCCAACGGTTTGATGGGAAGCACAAGGTTGGATGAAGCGAAATATATAACATACTAACGACTAAATCATGCTTTGAGAAATAAATAACATACTAACGACTAAATCATGCTTTAAGAAATAAATAACATACTAGCTATTAAATCATTCTTTAAAGAGAAGGTTGGATGAAGCGAAATATGTGTGTCTCTCAAGTTGCACGTGGAGTTGTTTCCCAAGTACAAACCGCACTACCGTCCTTCTGATTCGGCTACAGAATTTAAGTCTGGGTTTCCATCCGATATACCACAAGAGGGAACACATATTCCTTTCATCCGAAAGTCATATCATGCACCAACCCATAATACTCATGCAAAATAAGATAAGAAAATAAATAAAATAAAGAAAAATAAATAAAAAAGGGTTCCCTCAGGTCTAACCTCTTAAGTCACCTCTTGGAAGTGCGTTACACGACCGTCAGAAGGGTTAACGCTCCGCAACTCCTTCGGTTCACTGGTTTAACATTTTCCTTCGTTTCCTCGCTGTTTTGGGCTGCTGTTTCCTCTGTTTCACTGCTATTTTTGAGGTTGTTTTACTACTATTTTGGGGTTGTTTCGGGGACTGTTTTTTAGGTTATTTTGCTGCTGTTTTGGAGTTGTTTTACTGGGCTATTTTAGGACTGTTTTGGGGGCAGAATTTCGGTAATATAAATGCATTTTTTCAGTACAGTTTTGCGGTGAAGGGGGAATGTTTTGGGGGATGATGCGTGAAGGAAGGGCTTTGTTGAAGTGGTTGATACGTGAAGTTCAGGGGGGTGTGTTGAAGGGGCTGATACGTGAAGGAGGGGGGTTTTTGTGAGGGCAGTATTTGTGCGTAGATGGGGGCAGTGTGGGGGCTGTTATTTGTGTCGTGAGTGAGGACTGTGTGAGGGCTGTTATTTGTGGCGTGACTGAAGGTAGTGTGAGGGGTTGTTTGTGAAGGTGTTGTTTGGCGTGATTGGAGTGGACTGTTAGTGGCGGATAATGGCGTGAATGGAGTGGGCTGTTGGTGGCGTGAATGGCTGCTGGTCAGGGGGTATTTGCGTGAAGTTAAGGCAGTGTGAGTGGAGTGGTTTGCTGTTTTGCCGTGAGAGTTATGAATGAGCCAGGGGTTTCAAGGTTGGGTTTAGGCTTCTTTTTATAGGCAAAGTTTGGGGTTTACCTTGTGCGAATAGGGAAAAGGATTTTGTAATTATGGGAGTATCTTTTAATTAGTGTGTCTTAAGGAAAAATCTATTTAATTAGGGATGTGATTTAATTTGATTTGATTTCTTCTCTTTTGATTAGGGAATGTGATTTGTCTTGATTTTAGAAAAGTGTTTGATGAGATTAATGTGATTTGTCTTGATTTTAGCATGTGTTTAATGTGTGATTTTTTTTAATTTGGAAGGTGATGGGCGTGGGGCTTGGTCTCTTGGGCGTGAGCTTGGCTTATTTTGGTGGGCTTGGTGTGTGACTTGCGGGGGTTTGGGTCAAGGATGTGTTTTAAAATAGAGGTCAGACAAGAAAACCCGACGCTTAAGCAAACGAATTAAATCCAACAAGGTGTCAATTTCTGACTTTTCCCTTCCGACGTCCGTTTCCCGCGACTTCCACAATTTAAGAGGTAGTGTATCCGTGTGAGACTCATCATCGGGACTTATACGCAAAAATGCAGTGCCTACAGTCACCCACACTTTGATGGGACTTGTGCAATGTGTGACAATGACAATCCTATCAAAGTTATGGAATGCATTTTTACTTACCTGGCTCGCCAGCTGCCACCTGACTTGCCTGCTGCTTCGAACTGAGTTGATCTGGTGGTCCATTTTCGAACTGTGCTTTATTTTTAGAGCGTCATTTTCGGCATCTGTTGTGTGTGTACTCCATTTTTGGAGCGCAATTTTCAGCATCTTTTGTGTGTGCTCCATTTTTGGAGCGCCATTTTCGGCATCTATTGTGTGTGCTCCATTTTGGAGTGCCATTTTCGGCATCTTGTTGTGTGTGCTCCATTTTGGAGCGCCATTTTCGGCATCTGTTGTGTGTGCTCCATTTTTGGAGTGCCATTTTCGGAATCCGTTGTGTGTGCTCCATTTTTGGAGCGCCATTTTCGGCATATGTTGTGTGTGCTCCATTTTGGAGCGCCATTTTCGGCATATGTTGTGGTCCATTTCTGAACCATGTTGTGTGAGAATGTGGCTCACTTTTGAACCGTTACTTGATGAGATGGTCTTTGCCGCTACAAACCTGCGAATACAAAACAAAAATTGCATGTAGGTGATATGTATGCATGTATGCATGGATATGTTTCCTATTCCGATGGGTTAGGCCTTCCTTGTGCTCATTGGTGCCATTTGCCTGTAAATGTCTTTGGTCGCCCCCTGGGCCTGCTCATAGTTCCTTTCTGTCAATTCTCTCTTGGTGATTGCTCAGTTTCCTTTAGTCTTATTGCTCAAGTTCTCGATAAATCCCTTATTCACGGGGTGGTTGACTGGTCGCCCCCAAACTCGATTTAGTTTTTTGCTCTTTGTTGCTTGCACTGGCCAAAGTAGATCATGTGATGTGACGTTCCAAAACTACTGATGATCGGGGCCTCGACCCTGGGACTCATCCCCAAAACTGATATCGATCCTGATGTAGGCCTCAACCCTAGGACTTATCCCAAAGCTGATACTGATGTAGGCCTCGCCTCCAAACTGATACTGATGTGGGCCTCGCCCCCAAACTGATACTGATGTGGGACTCGCCCCCAAACTGATACTGATGTGGACCCCACCCCCAAACTGATACTGATGTGGACCCCACCCCCAAACTGATACTGATGTGGACCCCACCCCCAAACTGATACTGATGTGGGCCTCGCCCTTAAACTGATACTGATGTGATGTTGCATATCAACATGTTGTATTGCCTCTCACGAGATAGTCCTGATAGCTAAACATATTTTTGTCCTCAACGGATGTTTCGCGTCGAACCCAAAGAACCTTTGAAGTACTTAATATAATCGAATCTGATCGTCTGCATGAGTGATCTGAACTAGACTCCTAGTGTGTGTGTGCCAAGGCTCTTTCGCAGCTTAATCCCCAGGTAAGCCAACTCAATGGTTTCGTCAAAAAATGGGATCGATGGGTCAAACCAACCTAGATGTCTCAATTATGCCTGTAGTTGCTTTTATGTGCTCAATGTGGTATGGTTTTCTTTCTCTTTTGTCTTTTTTTTTTCTTTTCATTTTTAACTTCTTTTTTCTTTTCTTTTTCTTTATTTCTTTCTTTCTCTTTTTTTTTTCAACACACCTACCCTTTAAGGTTGCATTTCTCCTCATGGTGGTCCTAATACTCGCCCATGGGTAGCTTCACGCTTATCGGTTATAGGTGGTTCAATTCTTTTCTTTAGAGACTTTTCTTTTATTTTCAATTATACCACACATCATAACACAAGCAAATCGGATAGACATTTAGGCGAACGATCATTCACCGACCTATAATTTCTTCAACTAGTCATTTTGCTAACTACTCAGGCTTTCACTACTAAGAACCATAATCAAGTGCTTATGAGTCTAACATAGATCAGTTACTCAAAGTATCAGATAAAAGCACATCAAGAGTTTATCGTTTCTAAGATTTCTCCCTAAAGCAAATGATTTCATCATTGGACTTATGCCTAACTATTAAGGACTAAAAACAAACAATTTTTCTTTTCTCTCACTTTTTTTTCTTTAATTTTTTTTTTCTTTTTTTTTTCTTTTCTTTTTCTTTTTTCTTCTTTTTTTTTTCTTTTTTCCTGAAGGCCCCCCAATGGTCTTTCTATCCTTGCCGTAAGTTTTCTGTTTCTCGGCTTCCCTTTTCCCGATATCCATGTTCGCTAAACTCTTTTTGACAAATCTTTCTTTCTTTTCTTACCCAACCGATATCTATGATGGCTTTTAAGACACAGGGTTAACATGATGCGTGTATGTATGAGATGCATGAAATGCGTGCGATGCATGAGGTATAATATGCATGTGGTTATCAAAAGCATAAATGGGTGGCTTCTATAAGTCATACAACTATGGTTTACATGCGGGTTTAAAGGAGTGTAGACAAAGGCTCCCGCCGGTGAAGGATTGCCCAAAACTAGGTCTCCCCACTCAAGGGTTCGGACGACCAAGTGAGCGCACTCTTTTTATACTCTAAGGTACGTGCCAATGAGTTATGGTGCATGACTGACTGTCAAATGTATTTCCTATTAAAGATTCCCCAAAGGGAGGGTGGAGCGAACTCTCTTAAATACCCAAGTCTCTTAGGCTCTTATCGCCTTGGTGACAGGAATAAACAATAGGTCCTCCAAATTAGTCCATCACGGTAAGCTTCGAGTAAATGATTATTTACGTGCCTTCACAGCTTTTCCTTATAGAAAGGTATTGAATGAAGGAAGACACCAAATCATTATATAGCTCTAATAATGCCTTTGATTAAACCCCTTCAACCCACTGTAGACACGGTTAACTAAAGCACAAATCACAAACATTACAAGACATTATTTCGGGGCCGATTTTTCTATACCCAGTGGAGTCGCCAGACTGTAGACACAAAAATCGGCGACGCTGTTCTAGGCTCGCGGCCTAGTCGAGAGTACGGAGTAGCCCACGGGGGAACTAGATCGGAGAAATAACATGGAGTCGCCACCCACTGTGAACTGGGAAAATGATTTAAGGCCACATTCACCCCTCGAAAGGGAAGACCTCAAACCGTTGGGTTCCGAATGGTCCCTTACTTATGCCACTTATAATGAACGGATTTGTGCAATAATTTAACCAAGTCTACGCAACATACATTCGCAAGAATAACCTATGTCCAAGTTCGCATATAACCTATATCTAAGTTTACATGTGACCTATATCTAAGTTTGCATGCATAAAAGTAAGTCGGAGTAACGACAAGTACACAATCTCATGCATACATTAAATTGATAAACATGGTGATATAAATAAACATAAAAATAAAAGAGACATAATTAAGTTCCTAATGCGAAAGAAATAACTAAATCATGCTTTAAGAAATAAATAACATACTAACGACTAAATCATGCTTTGAGAAATAAATAACATACTAACGACTAAATCATGCTTTAAGAAATAAATAACATACTAGAGATTAAATCATGCTTTAAACACAAGGTTGGATGAAGAGAAATATGTGTGTGTCTCAAGTGGTACGTGGAGTTGTTTCCCAAGTACAAACCGCACTACCGTCCATTCTGATTCGGCTACGGAATTTGAGTTTGGGTTTCCATCCGATATACCACAAGAGGGAACACATATTCTCTTCATCCGAAAGTCATATCATGCACCAACCCATAATACTCATGCAAAGTAAGATAAGAAAATAAATAAAATAAAGAAAATTAAATAAAAGGGTGCCCTCAGGTCTAACCTCTTAAGTCACCTCTTGGAAGTACGTTACACGGCCGTCGGAAGGGTTAACGCTCCGCAACTCCTCTGGTTCACTGGTTCAACGTTTTCTTTCGTTGCCTTGCTGTTTTGGGCTGCTGTTTCCTCTGTTTCACTGCTATTTTTGAGGTTGTTTTACTACTATTTTGAGGTTGTTTCGGGGACTGTTTTTGAGGTTATTTTGCTGCTGTTTTGGAGTTGTTTTACTGGGGCTGTTTTAGGACTGTTTTAGGGGAAAAATTTCGATAATATAAGTGCATTTTTTCAGTTCATTTTTGCGGTGAAGGGGGACTGTTTTGGGGGCTAATGCGTGAAGGATGGGCTATGTTGAAGTGGTTGATGCGTGAAGTTCAGGGGGGTGTGTTGAAGGGGCTGATGCGTTAAGGAGGGGGGTTTTTTTGAGGGCAGTATTTGTGCGTAGATGGGGCAGTGTGAGGGCTGTTATTTATGGCGTGAGTGAGGGCTGTTATTTGTGGCGTGACTGAGGGCTGTGTGAGGGGTTGTTTGTGAAGGTGTTGTTTGGCGTGATTGGAGTGGACTGTTAGTGGCGGGTAATGGCGTGAATGAAGTGGACTGTTGGTGGCGTGAAGGGCTGCTGGTCAGGGGGTATTTACGTGAAGTTGAGGCAGTGTGAGTGGAGTGGTTTGCTGTTTTATCGTGAGAGTTAAGAATGAGCCAGAGGTTTCAAGGTTGGGTTTATGCTTCTTTTTGCAAATAGGGAAAGGATTTTGTAATTATGGGAGTATCTTTTAATTAGTGTGTCTTAAGGAAAAATGTATTTAATTAGGGATGTGATTTAATTTGATTTGATTTCTTCTCTTTTGATTAGGGAATGTGATTTGTCTTGATTTTAGCAAAGTGTTTGATTGGATTTGATTTGTATCTTTTAATTAGGGAATGCGATTTGTCTTGATTTTAGCATGTGTTTAATGTGTGATTTTTTTAATTTGGAAGGTGATGGGCGTGGGGCTTGGTCTCTTGGGCATGAGCTTGGCCTATTTTGGTGGGCTTGGTGTGTGGCTTGTTGTGTGACTTGCGGGGGTTTGGGTCAAGGATGTGTTTTAAAACAGAGGTCCAACAAGCAAACCCGACGCTTAAGTAAACGAATTAAATCCAACAAGGTTTCAATTTCTGACTTTTCCCTTCCGACGTCCGTTTCCCACGACTTCCATAATTTAAGAGGTAGTGTCTCCGTGTGAGACTCATCATCGGGACTTATATGCAAAAATACAGTGCCTACAGTATGCCCAACAACCCAAAATCTTCAGGAATAATAAACCCGGTTTATTTCATGTCCATATCTCATACGGAGTCTGTTGAACAGACTTTGACGTAACCTTATTCAAAATAAGTATTGCACTGTGCGACTCATCATCGACCTTACTATGTCTAACAAAGTTTGGTTTCTCCGTTCGGACATACCGTTTAATTACGGTGTTCCGGGAGGAGTCCACTGTGAAAGAATACCATACTCTTTCAAGTAATCAAGAAACTCATTGCTTAAGTATTCTCCACCACAGTCCGACCGTAGTATTTTAATATTTTTGTCGGTCTGTTTTTCTACTTCGTGTCGAAACTCTTTGAATTTCTCAAAGGTTTCCTACTTGTGTCTCATAAGATACACATAATCATAACGCAATGCATCATCCGTAAAGGTTACGAAGTATTCATATCCACATCTAGCCTGGCTAGACATGGGCCCACATACGTCACTATGAACGAGGGCTAACAGTTCGGTGGCACGTGCACCTTTACCGCTAAAAGGTGTTTTAGGCATTTTGCCTAACAAACAAGATTCGCAGACGTCATATGAATTTGGATCAAATCCGTCCAAGTACCCACTCTTCGAAAGTGTGGATATGCGAGTCTTGTTAATGTGTCCCAGACGACAATGCCATATATAAGTTTCATCTTTGTTACTTAGTTTAAGCCTTTTGTTTGTTACATTATATGTTTGAGATTGATTTATATTCAAAATATAAAGACCATTATTCACATCATCACTGCATATCTCCATATCATTTTTATACATAAAAAACCCAATGTTTCTAAAAACAAAAGTATATCCACATTGGGCCAATAAAGATACGTATATAATATTCCTTGTCAAACTAGGTACATAATAACAGTCTGAAAGATTTAGTACATGCCCCGAGGGCAGTTCCAAAATATAAGTTCCTACAGCCAAAACAACGACCTTGGTCCTGTTTCCAACTCGTAGATCAATCTCCCCTGAGGCCAGTCTCCTGCTAATCCGCAGATCCTGCACATCAGTACATATATGAGTACCATAACCAGAATAAAAAATCCAATTTTTAAAACTAGAAGTAGACATGTTTATTTCTATAACAAACATACCTGAAGCCGGTGCCTTGCTATCATGTGCGCCTTGTACTCACGGCAGTCACGCTTCCAATGACCCCGTTTTCCATACTGCAGGCATACATCTTGGGATTTGTCTTTTGCCTTCCCAAAAGACTTTGACGATTTGGCCTTCTTCTTCTTCTTCTTCTAATCCCTTGTTTTGGCGACGAAATTGAGGGGTCATCGCAGCGAGCATGACGGATTGAGCAGTTGAGTTGTCATCGCTATGAGTCTTCCAAAGCTCAAGCTCAAGCGGCTGCTCATTTCCGGGCTTAGACCATAGAGGTCTCTCTATCGTATAAAGCATCCTCTTAGCCCCCAGGACAATTCTGAGGTTCATATCCCAGTCAAGAAAGTTCGCGCCATTAAAGACATTTTCGCCCATGATAATGTCTCTAACTCCGATCTTTCCAGTCATCTTAATTGCAATAGTCAAACTATTCAATTAACGATATTTGGGTACAATCCAATTGTTACAAGAAAAATAATAAAATATTAGTCTAACTAATAAATATATAATTGACGGAATAATTTGAAAGCGCGTATTTGGAAAGTATTTGAACGAAATTGAAAATTCAATACCAGCCTCCCACTATTTTTCGGCGAGCCTCTAACCCTCTGTTGAGTACTCTGGAAACTTAGTTTCCTAGTGGGCTAGGATCCCGTTAAATAACACACAACCTTGACTTTGGCCAACAAGCTGTATGATATTTAACTAGGTAGATCTCTAAGATCAATTGGATCTCATCAAATTCCTAGATCCGGTAGGTGAACCTCCAAGTCTGAAACATATATACAATATATATGCCAGTATACCCAATATATTTTCCTAACCTTTTTCCTCTGAATCAACTAAGCCTTGACTTTGGCTCAACAAGCTTAATGATTCCAGTTAAGTGGGACCCATTGACTTTGGAAAGCTTCGTAATCGATGTCGATGAACAAGAAATGATCTTGACTTTGGCCAACAAATCACAACTTGGCCAAGACATGCGATATGGAACAAAGCCTTCATGATTCAAACACATCCGCGATGGTCAAAGGTCTTGACTTTGGCCAACAAACCAATGCCAATCTTGGATCTTGAGAATGAATCACTCAATGGAAGGAAAACGCTTAATATTTGTTGATGGTTTTTCACGTAATTGGCAACCAATTAATTATCTTTGATTAGGTCTCATTATACACCCTTAAGCATGCATTCTAAAAGCATAATAAGGCACAATAAATAAATTAATAATGATATGCGTATGGATATCTCACAAATTGTTCCTAGAACAAATCACTCCATTTCCTCTCCCCGGCTAGCACTATTCTAACTTCTACCCAATTACATAATACAATGAAGAAACCTCAGTACATTGAGGGGAATTGGTGAGAAGAGAATTACAAAGAATCGAGAGATAAAGGCTGGACACGCAGGTCCAATTTAATAAATTCTAAATTTATTACAATAATTTCCAAAATTGCCCTCACCCATCTAATATCCATATGATATACATTATTCATACAATACATCCATGTATTCACACAAAGCATGTTATTCAATCAATCTAATCCAATTAATTAATCTTTGAATTAAGTGATCATCCAATGTTCAAACAACGATTTGATTTGCGCGAGTCCAACTTGTTTTAAGAATAAGTACTCCAAGTGCGTATTCTTGAATTATATCCAACTACAATTTTAAATCTGATTTAATTTGTATTCAATACTAATCTTTATTTAATTCCAAATTAAATAATTACACTTTTAATGTGCCTTTGCGACTTAGATTCTAAATCTAATCTTAATGGGTCTCAAAGCCCAATTAACATCCAATGTCAATTTAATTAAAGTCCAATGGGCTTTCAATTAATTTATTAAGGCATGGACTTTGGCAACCAAAGCCTAATAAGGAATCACCCTTTGCCACAAAATTAATTTTAGCCCATTAGGCCCAATTAATTATTTAAAGGCCCATTAGTTATATTTGGACTTAATGGAATGGTTTTAGGCCCAATTTGGATCCAATACAATTGTCCTAAACCAACTTGGCCCAACCAAGCCCATTAGGCCCAAATACAACAATTTTAGCCCAATTCCAAATTAAGCATAATTAATTAAATTCTAATATTCTAAATATCACAATTTATATAATTCAAGTGTATAACCATAATTAATTAATCAAATTAACATTTCCAAAATACCAATTTACATAATTAATCATGTCTTAATTAATCAACTTATGTCCAACACAAATTGAAGCAAAATCAATTCCAACATGCTTCCAAGGCTCACGGCAATTTAAGGATTTTTCTATTAATTTTGATTTCAATCCAATTAAATCACAAACTAATATATCCAAGCATTTTAAACACATCCAATGTTTTTTAAAAAAAAAATCACCATGACCTAGGGTACTAATGCATTCGGCCAAGCCTCTCAATTTGGGGAAAATTAATCCAATTAATTTTTCATAAAATTGATCATACATAACTCTAAGTTATCATTATCTAAGCATACTCAAACAAACAATTTGATTAAATCATGCTCAAATCAAAAATACCCAAATTCAAGATTAAGAACCCTAATTCAATTTCATGCTTAAATAGGCTCTGATACCATTGTTGGGTTTCTAAGGAAAATCCCAAGATCAATTAAGCATGTAATAGGTGTGAATACTCAAAGGAATATAGCGGAAATATACTCACATTGAACGATTGGATGTAGGTGGGAAGTTCAAAATTTCCTCATTTGAAGTTGCCCCAAGCTCCTCTTGATTTGTATGTTGAAGCTCCAAGCTTGAAGAGTGAGATTCCAAACTATTGGGAAAGGTTTCCCTATCACCTTTTGTATGATCTTTGATGTGCTAGCAATGGAGAATTTTTGCAACAAAATTTCCCCTTGTCCCTTGTGATTCTCGGCCAAGCCAAGAAGAAAATGAAGAGAGAGTGCTTTGGGCGTGAATGAGAAGATAGGAGAGAGTTGAGTGAAAGTGTTGTATTTGATTTTCAAAAACCAAAATAATGATATACCAAATCCAAGATTTGGTAAAAGTCTATCACCTTTCACAAATCAAGCTAATGTGTATTACAAGTTATCTCAAAAAATCTCTACTAACTTCCATCAAATAAAAGTTAAGTGAATGACTAATGATGTGACTTGTTGTGGGCCCCACTTGATTCAAAATCTGAGTGGGCCCGCAAACACATTCTGGGCTCGGGTTCCTTAATTATGAATTAACGAATTTTCCGTTGCGACGTAATTAAATCAAATTTAATTAAATAATTATGCCTAGTAAAATTACTATTAAAGTCGCTCGCGAATTAATTCGTTCGCCCGAATTAAAATCCAATTTTAATTCCGTTATGAAATCTAATTTCATTTAATATATCGAATATATTATTTAATTGATTAATTCCAAATTAATCGTTCTCTCTATTCTAGTTGAATTTTATCCCAGATAAAATCTTTCCGCAATTAATCCTAAATTAATTTTCTCTCTATTATAATTAATCCCAAATTAATTATGTTCGAGTCTTACGTCATCGGTGAATCTTCAGGAAGCGACCCATAAGATCCCTGGATATGTTGGCAGTAAATCCGGTCGTCGGACTATCCGAACACATACGTACCCGATACTACGTTCTTACCGATTTACGAGACATGGTTGGCTTCTAGCAAAACGTCGTGCCTACCCAATTCTCCAGAAATATTCTCTAAGGAATATTTAATCTATAACATGCATAGTATACGTAGTATTGCGTATTGCGATCCAGTATCTGATGTCACATGCAAGGCCTGGGGCTGGAATAGTGTATGCCCCGTACGAAGCATATATCGGATCACAAGCAACTAGTCTCTATAATCGGATAATCATGACTTTGTCATATTATCCTGATAGTTGCAATATAATAGAGAACCAGTTATGTATCTCTACGTGATCATCATCTCCATATGAATGAAGTGATACTTCCATCTTGACATCACACCCAATACACTACGATTCTCAATAAACCTAGAAGATGCGTACACAGAACCTGTTAAAGTCCCGGATGAACAAAACCAAAGCGTATTGATTGTCGCAAGTATTAGCGATGCAAGTCTCAAATTAAGACCAAATACACCTACCCTGAATCGGATTCCCATAGACACATAGTCATACTACCAATGGGATTCCGATGGGTCTATCCAGAGTGAAGATGTTCCCGTACCATCGGTAAACACAACCTCCTATCACACTTGCATAAGTATCCAATACTTAAATATATGAGAACTATGTCGTTATGCTCCCACAACGCGCACAAGTGCAATACTAGTCTATTCCGCATTATCGATGTCTAGTCTCGATAATACTACTACTAGGGATATTTAATGATTAAACCTTTGTGGATTGATATTGTCTTATATCTTATTAATCTTGAACTAATCATAAGGACTTTTATCATTTATATATTCAAGTAATCAAATTACAAAATGATAAAATAACAATTTCCATTGTCACATAGTTAATTTGTACAAAAACCACAATGTCTTTTACAAATAGTGACTCTATGGGTCATAATTGTCCAACAAAAACCCCAACAAAATGGTATCAAAACGAGTTTGATTTTGGACCCATGATATGATTACCCCTTTTAAATTTGACATTTAATCTAATCTTTACTTTTTACATGGATGTATTTATTTAATTTGATTAAATAAAGTGAATTACAGCTTTTAGGAAAATCCCCGTTAAATAAGGTTTTATAAAGTGACTAGTGTTAGGAATACTTGTTTCTTCGTCCGCCTTGTCAATACGGATGTGAATGTTTTCATGATGTTATAGTTGTATCGTGCCAAAGCTGTGTGGTTATGGTTGAAGGTAGTTCATTTACGCCGGTAGAACTTATTTGATAAGAGACAAATTCAAGTGAAACTGGAAATCCTGAACCTGTCAAAGCTGTCAGGACTACATCGGTAGCTTGAGTTTGTCATTGAAAAGTGAAGCCTTGATACACCTCCTGTGAACGTGCCAAAGCTAACACAGCGAGAAATTGTCAGGATAAAATCAGGAGTCACAACAGGTGTGATTGACAATGAGTTGTCTACCTGTGAATATACATAGGCGAGAACGTGCTAAAGCTGTGAGTCGAAATTTATTCATGGGGTCCACTTCCCATTATGAAATTCGATTTAATTATTGAATTCTCATTTTCCGTTGAGGATTACGGTATTACGTAAAGTAATGGGAGGCACTGCTAGGTTAAAAATCCATAACTAATGTAGTGTGTAATATTATGAAAATTGTCACTTATGTTTTTTTCCTTATTCTATTATTTAAATAGAATTGAACTTTTATCTACTGTATGCATATTTAATTTATGTTTTCTGACTTCACTTATGGTTGTGGATTTCTAGTATAGGTTCTAGATTAGAATAGACTATGATATAATCATTCTAGAGAGAATAGTTTCTTATGCAGTAAAGATTGACAATTGGTTCATGTCTTGAGATTCTTCACTGGTATTAAGAAAACTCCATTAAATATTTGTTTATCTGATAATGACATTTTTTGGCTTTAGTGACATATAGAGGTCACGTGTCCGACACTATTTGCTTTTCAATTATTTACAATTATTGTAAATAGTTGAATATAAAATAATAAAGCTAAAGAAAGGAGATAAGTATAGTTGTGTGTAGAAAATATTGATTCTCACAACACGACAACTGTAGGTATTGGATATCAGATCTCTCGTCTAGTTATTTAAAATATTGTTGAATTATTGTTTTGATATTTGATATCAGAACTTACGACTATTTGATAGTTACTTGTTCTTTATGAACAATCGTTAAATATTTTTAATATGACTAGTAGTGTCATTGACGAATAGATAAATATTAAGAAAAATATTCGGTTAAGTAAATAACTTAGAACATTACTTTATGAGATTTTATCACTTAAGTATTAAATGCTTATTCCATATGGTAAAGGATGGTATGATATTAGATCACACCACAATTCCTTATCTATTTAACGAATATTGTATTCGGGAAGGTGATTAAATCTCATTTAACCAATGATTATCATTGGACCAAAAAATTTATTAAACTTATACATTGTATGTATATACTTTAATGAGTTGAAAATTGCTTAAGGTGGTTTTCTTTATTTCATAACTTAGTCAATGAATCATCGTGACTTAGTTACGTGTTTCTGATGAAACGCGGATAGAATATTTTGACCGGTTCAAAGATATTCGATCTGAAGTTTTGAAAAATGGATCTTTAAAATTCATCTTGAGTCTTTGAATTGTTCAAAGATGTTTGATATGATCAAACATATGAATTTAAGGCAATTAGTTCTAAGGTTATTGAATGAATATGATTCTTACTCAATATTATTCTTCTATGATTCCATCGTAATGAAATTGGTTAGTGGGAGAAATCGAATCTTATATACTTTGATTCGCTTGATATTGAATGTTACCGAATTAGTTTCAATACTCTTGGGGATATGCTCCAGAAACACTTATTCATCCATTTAATTAAGGTTCCATTAGTTTCTACAATTACGTATATGATATGTACAAGTAGAAAATTTGAATCTTGAAATGTTTAAGATTTGAATCTTTCTTTTGTATAATGGTTATATAATTGAAAGTACTTGCGCCTAGAAGGTACGTGTAGAAGTTTATCATTTATTCTATTTAATAAATTATTCTATTCTATTTGATAGAATATCTTTTCTACAATCCCGAGTAATAAAATTATTTTATTACTTAGTGTGTAACATCAGATGTTAACCATTGTAGAAAGGACTTGACTTATTAAAGTCAAAAGTGAGAATGATAAACTATAAGTGGAACTAAATAATTATTAAGATGAACCCTTTAATTACTTCCATATAAGTTCAATAGGATGTCAGAATCATTTGAAAAGTATTTGATACTTAATGGTTCTGTTGTTTTCTTATCGAAGAATGTTATCCTATAACTTATAGTGGGAACGATATTTGATATCGATTCCGAAAATTTGCATTAAATCATAGATCTAAGATTGTTCATAACTTACTACGATCAAGTTTGGAACTTGATTGAGCTTTCATTATGAATCGTTCATAAAATGTGGAAATGGTTTACGCAGTAAAAGCTAAGTGAGCTTATTAAAGGTTTGACCTTTATAATATGACAGTGAGAGAAGTTATACTCAGCAATCTATTATAGATTCTGAGGAAACTTGTCTCTAGTCGCACTAATTAAACAATTAAAGATTTGTTGATTAATGTTAATATTAAACTGTATATTTCAGCTAGAAATGCAAAGTGGCGTTTCTGAATGTTTTCTTCAGATAAGAGATCCATTGTGATTTCTTAGTTTGAAGATTTCATTTTCGAATGGCCCTGGAGTTTGTATTATGCTAAAATTACAGTTTGGTATAGTAGCTTATAGAGCCTATTGTAGACTCGGATGAGCTTTCTGGAAATTTATGTTTTCTAATTTTGATATCAGTCAGATTGTCTGATTTTATCAAAGCATAGAAAATACATATTAGATAGAAGGGTTAGTGGGAGTGTATAAATTTCTTTCTAGTATTTTACATCATAATGACATTATCATTATTAAGGTAATAATGAGATGTTTATGAGGTAAAAGGTTTACTTGAGTCTTATTTTCTCCGTGAAAACGGTGAGAGTGGTCTCTATTATATTCGATATAAAGTTTTATATATGATATAAAACTAAGAGACTTGTGAGATGCTCCCATTAGTCGTACATTAGATATGATCTAATAAAGGACACAGTGAGACTATATGTGTGACAGTTAGCATAACTGTTTGACAATTAATATGTCTATTGTATATAATATTCATCTTTCGTAAATGATGATTCCTTTGTCGAAAGAGAAATTGATTATAATGTCTAGTCAATCTTATGCATCATAAGATGATGGCATAATGAATACTATATTAAGTACGATTAGAGATATCAATTTAATCGTAATTGATACGGTTATTTTGATATGTCGTAGACCATATGATGGATCTTGAAACATGTTCTTTATTATCGTTGAGATATTAAGAAAGAGTTTTTTATTTATGGAGTATAAAGTCTGCAACCATTAGGGTCAGATTAGTTTTGAGACTAATTATGATGTTAGTCTGTCTACGTCATAAAGAGTCAGATAAGATGTAGTGGGAGTGTCACAGATGATTCTACTGTGAGAGTGGAATTAGTTGTAACTTATGAAATATTGACTTATGAAGTTGAATAATGACCTTATAGATTAGAAGTTTGATATTAGTGTTGTGTTTGCAGTTGTCTGCATAGTATTTTGGATTTGATCCGTAGATACTTGGACAACTTAGTAGCTGAAGCACAATGTTGATGCAATATCTGAGTCATATTGAGGTAGAACTTAGTTTCTACAAAATATAAATGATGCTGGCTAAAGGAAACACTTGGGTTTGTTTGACAAACTCAATATGTTATAGCGGACCTACTCGTTGTTGCCTACTTCTTGAGCACTAGGTGAGTTCTTGAGAGCCATGAGTATGTGATACACACTGAGATGTGTATATGATACCGTGGATTGGCATTAGAGCATGTGGGAGAAATTATTTGGGTTGGTGCTCGGAGCGCCAATGCGGATCGTATTTATGTTTGATTCATGAATACGAGCAATTCCTTTTTTCCATAATATTACTTATTTATGGTTGCACCTCTTGTCTTTTATTATATATATTCGATCTAATTCATTAGATTGAAACTAAATCATGTTTAGTGATTTATATATATTAGATAAAGACCCGATAATATATAACGTGGTGCGTAATTATAACGTAGCTTATAATTGATATTGAGAAGTGTCACTACTAGATATATATTATCAAATAAAGTTCCTAGTCAAGATTTACTAACACGGGTCGGTTAGTAAAATCTGCTGAGACCAGTACATGTCGTATATCTTGACTTGGTCCGATGGTTTATCCCAATGAGCCATGAGTCTCGGGAGACTCGTATAGACATTTAGGTGTTTATTTGATAAACACTAAACGACTCACCAAATATTTCCTAATAAATGGTACACCAACGTCAATAGGAATTTTCTCGGGTTGAGTAGCATAGTGATTCTTTGACTTGAGATACCACTATGGATATATGATTTATCTTATACACTTAGATGGCATTCACATCACCGATCTATTAAGATCATACCTCCGCCTGTTTGTTAGGTGTGGACTCATGCTCATGATATCTTGTGTGTATCAAGATAAGATCCGCCAGTTCTGTGTACATAGTTATAGGTATTTTGGCTTGATTTAATTGGATTAAATCAAAGTGGCAAATATTGAACTAATCCATTTCCTAATCTTTGACTTGATTTTATTGGATTAAATCAAAGTGGTAGACGAATGTGATTAGCCACACCTAATTATACATATATGGACAAATTAGATTAAGCCCACATAAAAGTTGATTAGAACTTTTATTAATTAAAATTTCCTAAGTTTTGCTATAAATAGCAAGCTTTAGGAAGATTTTAATTAAGTTTAAGAAAGCTAAATACAAGCAATTCTTGGAGAAATTAGCCTAAGTAAAAGCAGTGTTTAGAGAAGCTTTGTGAGGTCTCTACAATATTTCATCTAGGAGAAATCAAGATTGGATCTTGAAGTGAAGCTTGCTAGCATTGGAATCAAGATTGGATCTTGGAGTCAAGCTTGCAAACCTTGAAAGTTCTCTAACCATGTCAACAAAGAGAATGAGATTGGATCTTTGCATCAAGCTTACTAAGTAAGTTTGAACTTCTCTTAAGCTATGATCTTCATTAGTGAGTTTTCATTAGTGAGACATATAGTGATGAATTTTGTATTGGATGCATGATTATATAGCTTAAAGTTGAAATAAGGCTAATGAATTGTGTTAGGATGCTTCAGACGTATAAACAAAATAGACATTTTAATTAGGTCAAATATGTTCATGTTGGATATGGCACAATTAATAAGATTTTAGAACTCTAGATTAAATCTTAAATTTATGGCTACAATTCTAGAATCACTTGATCACCTTTGGGTGAACTAGAATTATTCATGAGATATTTCATAGTTGGATTCTAAATTGGTTTGTGTTTTGATTCAAACAAATGCATATATGTATTTAGAATACATGTATGTTAGTTGTATAACATGTGTTTTGGTTGGTTTTGATGTTAAAATTGGTTTTAAGGTGTACTGAAATGATAGGAGAAAATTGGAAGTGTTTATGATTGATTTGAAGGTTAAAATTCCTCACTGTCTAGGGGAGCGCGTGACACTGACCTTCTAGCATCGTGACACTGATCATTAGACCTAGGAGTGTCGTGACTCCCACTATTCCGTGTCGCGACGCTGAGATGTTCAACTCTCATAGTTGCTCTCTCACTTTGGAGCGTCTCGACTCCCAAGGCTCAGCGTCCCGACTCTGAAGGCCGATGAACATTAAAACTTCATTTTCTCCATTCCGGAGTTTTCAGACTCTGATTTGGTCCACATTTTTTCCTACGGACTCGTATCGGAATGTAGTTTTCATTAAAATATTTTAAAATACACTTATCCCTAATATCCTTGGGTTAGACCCACTTCCGCTGGGCGGGGTACCGATCCGACCCTAAGGGTTCCACAACTATCCCAACAAACATGTGTTGTTGTTGGTTTTGATGTACAAATTAGTTTTAGGGTGTATTGAAATGATAGGAGAAAATTGGAAGTGTTTAGGATTGATTTGAAGGTTGAAATTGCTCACTGTCTAGGGGAGCGTCGCGACACTAACCTTCCAATGTCGCGACACTGAGCATCAGACCTAGGAGCGTCGCGACTCCCATTCTTTTGTGTCCTGACTTCGATACGTTCAACTCTCGCAGTTGCTCTCGCACTTTGGAGCATCTCGATTCCCAAGACTCCGCGTCAAGCCTCCGAGGGCTGATGAACACTAAAACTTTATTTTCTCCGCTCCGGAGTTTCCGGGCTTTGATTTGGTCCCAATTTTTTCCTACAGACTCATATCGAAATGTAGTTTTTATTAAAATATTTTAAAATACACCTATCTCTGATGTCCTTGGGTTAGACTCACTTTCACTGCATGGGGCACCGATCCGACCCTAGGGGTTCTACAACTGCCCCAACAGTTGGAACTTAGGTCGCTGTAGTAAAATATTAGATGTAGCATGATGAGTTGACATAGTCACCCAATATCGTCATTATTCTAAGGGTGTACTTACGGATCTCATTAGTGCACGTTGACAAGTATACACCTGGAAAATGTCTTAATCCAATACTGTCATTATTGTGAGAATAAGAAATGGTTTAGGACCAAATTTAGGAGTCACATAAATGTGATTGACGTTGGAGGTTTATCTAATGAGTTTATGAAGGCCAAAATTGTCATTATTGTGAGGCTGGAGTAAATTTCATGGGATCCATTTCCCGCTATGAAATTTTGATTATCAAATTTCTATTTTTTCATTAAGGGAGATTATAGAATTAGTAAAGTAGTGGGATGACACTAATAGATTTAAAATCCATAATCGTATTATTATTTTATATTAAAATGAATGTAGATGGCTACCACAAATCCATTAGCGCGACTTTTGGATTCTAATAAATTTAAAGGAGCCGAGAACTATTTTGAAGGGGAAATGAACATCCGCCTTGTCTTCGAGTAAAAAAAGTTGAGCTCTGTGACGATCAATCCACTGTCTATTGAAATCAATCATGATTCCACTCCCGAAGAGCGAGAGACTTTTGAAAAATGGAAGGATGATAACCTAAAGGTGAAATCCTATATTTTAGGATCCATGGTTCCAAATTTGATAAGACGATACAAATAGGTACTTGATGCTCAGAGCATTATGAGAACACTCAGGGAATTATTCGAAGCAAATCAAGAAATTGAAATATATAGAAGGTCTAAGGAATTATTTATGTTAAGCTCAAAGATAGAGGAGCGGTCAGTATTCATGTTTTGAACATGATCGACCAGATCCGATATTTGGAATGACATGGCATTATTATTGATGAACGGCTAGGCCGAAATTTGATTCTATCTTCTTTGTCTGGTACTTATGCTGGTTTTGTGTTAAACTTTCATATACATCTGATGCAAGCTAGTTATGAAGAACTTCATAATATGTTACACATGACAGAACATGATTTGAAGAAAGACAATCCCATTTTGTACCTCAAATGAGGAGCAAGCTCTTCAAAGACTTCTAGAAAGTCGAAGAAAATCAAAATGTTAAAGAATAAGATATCAAAGAGAAACTCCAATAAACATAAAGCTGTAAGACCGCATGTATCTCGGGATACATATCTACAATACAAGAAGTCTTGACACTGGAAGAAAGATTGTCCAGAGCTGAAAGGAAAGGCATGGCCCTTAGGTACCTTTTGTATTTTTCTTATTATTGACATCTCATTAGCCTTAGATGCAAATAGTGGCTGGGCGTTAGACACCGACAGTCTCACTCATATCTGCAACTCCATTCAGGTCATGAGGGTTAAAAGAAGGCTGGACAAAGATGATATCTAGCTTAGAGTTGGGAATGGCGAGATATTGGATGTCAAAGCCATATGAACGGTTGTTCTAGATCTCCATAATAGATGTAAATTATTTTTACATGATTTGTATTATGTATCACCTTTTATCTGACATATAATATCATTACTGATATTGGATAAAGAATTATATAAAATAAACATTAAAGATAATGTTTTATGTTTATATGATAAAGACAATTATTTGATATGTGAATGTTATTTATCAAACAGACTTTATGTTTTGGAAATATATCGAGATGTCTTTAATGTAGAGGAAAATACAAGTAAAATATATGAATTAAATAATACTGAATTATGACATATTAGATTGGACTACATAGGTGTTAGACATCTATCAAAATTGGTTAATAATGGTTTGATTGAATAGCTTACCTTAGAACCTTATCCGATTTGTGAGTCATGTATCCAGGGGAAAATGACAAAGGCCACATTTCTTTGTGTTGGATACTGTGCTGAAGATTTATTGAAACTGGTACACAGTGATGTGTGTGGTCTATTAGATCATGCCGCTCATGATAGTTCAACATCGTGAGTTTCATGGATGATAAGTCAAGATATAAATATGTCTATTTGATTAGACATAAATCAGAAACATTTGAAAAGTTCAAAATATTCTGAAAATAAATAGAAAAAATATCGGTAAATTCATCAAGTGCTTTCGATCAGATCGAGGTGGTGAATTCATGAGCAACGAATTCGGAAGTTATTTAAGAGAAAATAGGATTCTCGCCTAATATAGCCCACAAAGAACTTTTCAACACAATGATGTGTCTGAATGGATAAATCTTACTTTATTAGATATGGTGCAATTTATGATGAGCTATACAAATCTTCCATTTTACCTTTGGGGTTACGCTCTGCTTACTACTGCCCCCATATTTAACAGAGTTTCATTGAAAGCTGTTTCTACGACCCCATATTAGATATGATACGATAGAAATCCAAATCTTAGATATTTAAAGAATTGGGGTTGTCATGTATACATTAGAGTTACACAGCGGGATAAACTAGCAACCATGGGGTATAAATATAAGTTCATTGGGTATCCTGAAATCTCTTTAGGATATTAATTCTATGATCATGAGCAACGAAATGTATTTGTTGCTCGTTTTGCCACTTTTCTTGAAAATGAATTTTTGAGATAAAGTGGGAATTGTAGAAAGATTGAACTCGATGAGTTGGATCCCAACATTGAGAAACTTGAGATGGAACTACAGATCCAATAGGTGAAGGATCTACAACACAGGTTCTACATAGGTCGAATAGATTATCGAGGCCTTCAAATAGACTTTTTTTAAAGTCTGATGTGAGCCTTGATGTTCTCCTCTTGGAGGAAATGGATCTGACTAGGTATAAAGAGACGATATTGGATATCAATTCGAGAAAATGGACGGAAATCATGAAGTCCGAGATGGATTATATGCATGACCATCAAGTCTGGGACTTAGTTGAACTTCCTAAAAGAGTTAAACCAATTGGTTGTAAATGGGTTTATAAAAGGAAGCAAGGGCTCGATGGAAAAATGGAAACCTTTAACGCCCGACTGGTAGTGAAAGGTTATACTCAACGTCATGGGATTGAATATGAGGAAATTTTTTCACCAGTAGCCATACTAAAATCCATTAAGATTCTTTTAGTCATTCTCGCATATCACGATTATGAGATATGGTAGATGGATGTGAAAACCGCGTTCCTAAATGGATTCCTCGAGTAAGATATCTATATGGAACAACCATCCATGGTCGTATCCAGTGCGACTTAAAACTTGGTTTGCAAGCTCAATAAGTCTATTTATAGACTTAAACAGGAATCCCGAAGCTGGAATCGTCATTTGATAAGATAAATAAATTATCTAGATTTATCAAGGAGGAGGAAAAACCGTATGTTTATAAGAAAGTTGATGGGAGCTTGATAGTATTCCTTGTTTTAAATATAGACGATATCATTATCATTGGGAATGATATAGGATTGATGGAAAATGTGAAAGCCAACATTTGTAAGAACTTCTCCATGAAAGAATGGGTGAAGTTTCCTATATATTGGGTATAAGGCTATACCGGGATACAGCTAGGAAGCTTAGATGGTTGTCGCAATCCACATACATAGATAAGATGTTAGAAATGTATAGTTTTATCAATTAAAAAGTAGTAAATGTAACTTTTTGATATGACATACTTCTTTCGAAGAAAATATCGCCTCATACTGAGGAAAAGAGAGTTAAAATGTCTAACTTGCCATATTCTTCTTGTATTGGGATCATTGTGTATACTATGATATGTACGAGACCTGACATCAATTTCAATGTCAGTGTGACTAGTCGATATCAATCTAATCCAGGTAATGATCATTGGACAGTTGTGAAACATATATTGAAATATCTTAAGGGTACTAAAGACAAGTTTATCATATATGGAGAAGAAGAGCTACAAGTTAAGGGTTATTAACTCAGGAGATACCTAGGACTACTAAGGACATAAATAAATAAAACATCATACAAACAAGTTGAAGCTAAATTACAACAATGAAATAAAATTCTGGGGGTTAGGGGATCCACTTTTAGTATTTCAAATCTAGAAATCTCCCTTATTATAATAAGTTAAGGGTTATTCACCTTCTAAAGACAAGTTTCTCATACTTCCGATGGTCAGATGCAACACTCAAAGTAACACATTAACTTTATTCCTATGTTAATTAAGAAACTATGAATTCTTTAAGTTTAAGTTCCACTTATTGATACCCACGCCCGACAGGTATATTCCTATCCTGGAAGGAAATCTCTAAGGTGATTGTGAGATCGTGAGCTATTGAGTCTATGGCTAAAATTAAAATCCCTTTTCCAAGTTCATTTTAAGTTTACCTAATCAATCATATTAATGGCCAATTAATAAGAAGCATTAAGAACTAGACTCAATAAATAAACAAAAACATCACACAAGACATAAGAAAAGTCAACTTATTAAATCATTGATATTGGTTTTCATCACAACCCTAGACAACGTATTTAGTTACAACACATACCTAGGACTACTAAAGACATAAATAAATAAAACATCATACAAACAAGTTGAAGCTAAATTACAAGAATGAAATAAAATTATGGGGGTTAGGGGATCCACTTTTAGTATTTCAAATCTAAAAATCTCCCTTATTATAATATATAAATTTGCATTATATTACCAACCGACTGTATAGACGGTATCCAATTAAGTCTGGTTTTAATTAATTCCAATCGACCATAAAGGCGGTATCCAATTAAGTCAGGTTAAAATTAATTTAATTAAGTCCAACCAACCATAAAGACGGTATCCAATTAAGTTCGGTTTTAAGATAATTTATATATTATAAATAAGGGAGATTAATCTAAATTATCATAATAAAAGCTTCACCTTTCACCCCAGAAGAAAGAAGTTACCTACTCATGTTTAAATAAAAACACACACAATTTTATTGCGAAAAAGAAAATACAAGAAAGCTGAAAATAAACAAACAAGATACTCTATTCTTAGTATTCTAATAAATTTCCCAGAAGAAAGTATGAATTTTCCTTCTGATTTAGGCCTCTATTTATAGGCTCACAAAACGGTGTGTGTCGTGACGTTCCAAGTCTTCTGCATCGCGACACACGTTATAGTAGATGGCGACTATCGGTAGACTGAATTATTATGTCGGCATCGCGATGCTGAAGTCATGCGCGTCACGACACTTGCTACAGTGATGATGTAATGATGTAAACAATGACGCGTGTCGACAGATGAATTATTGGCCCAATGTCGCGACGCGTTGAGGGTTGGGCGTCGCGACACGTGAACAGTAAATTTCCCATTTTGGCATTTTTCATCCGTTTTTCGCCGTTTTAGCCCCGTTTTGATATTAATGAGTCCTGATATTTTATTTATCTACAAAATAAACATAAACACATCAAAATATTCATAAACCTCGAGAAACTATACAAAATATTAAGTAAAAGGGGCAGTAAATATTGATATATTTTCGGCTCATTACACCCCCAAACCTAATATTTTTCTAGTCCTCGAGCAAAACAACAAAACAAAATGAAATAAACAACTTTAAAATAAATTAACCTAAGCCATTTTCATAGGAATCACGGTTGCATTTAGCGTATGTAACAAGCCTTTAAATCCTTAGATGTCCCTAATGGACGAGTTGTAGTCTCGTGAGGGCTTACAGCGACGATACCCACAAACGTCAATCGATTGTACAATCAATCACACAAAAAAAAGATAAACAAGTTAGTGACTAAACAAGTGAAATTCTTATCCTAGTTAATAGTTGTTTTCTTTCTTTCTAAATTACCAATTAAGTAAAATCTCCAATTATTTTTACCATTCTCTATATACACAACTAACAAGGTATTAATCAATTCATTGTGCCCACAATATTCATAAGTGTAGTTGAAAAAAAAGTAATATTTTGTCCTAAAGTTATTTCAGAATTCACATATTTTTAGCAATGGATTTTTATGTACAATATATATATATATTTTATATATAACGTCTTTAATCCTTGTAGCGAGCTTTGGGCCAGTGACTCCCAAACCAGTTGGCTTTAGGGCACTAGGTGTTAAGACACTCCTACGGACTTAATTGCTCGGATCTCAGATGTTAAAAGCTCTACCGTTTGATGTGAACAGTCATTGCTTACTGAGGCAAGACGTCTGGTTACTAAGTAGAAACTTTATTATTATTAACTCAGGCTTTTACCGTTTGACGCGAACAGTCACTGCTTACTGAGGTAAGACGTCTGGTTACTAAGTAGAAGCATAGTTAATTATTTATATACACCTTTCTTCTTCTTTTTTTTTTCACCGCTTTCAAATACTTCTTCCAATAAACTAGAGCCCTGGATATTACAAACTGTCACATACAACCCATGTTCGTATGTTACCATGTATGTTGACAATATCTGTCAAATGAGCATATGAAAATCCAATTTAGTCAATATTATGGAGAATTCACGAATTTAAATAATTCAAAAGGAAATAAATAAAAATTAACTAGTTACGAATTAGGCTGAGATACGTCTCCAGAGTGAAAACTCCTTACACAACTATCTCAAGTACAATTCCACCTGATTAGTCAAGTTTAAAACATAAAAAATCATTTTTTATCATTTATTATTATTATTATTATTATTATTATTATTATTATTATTATTATTATTATTATTATTATTATGACTAAAATCAAAGCAAAAACAATACAATTTTTTATTTTTATTTTTTTTGAAAAAAAACAAAGAAAAATAAAAATAAGATACTAGTCAACCATTCCCCTCTCCCAAACCTAATTGAGACATTGTCCCCAATGTTTAAAAATAAAGAGAAAAATTTAGAAGACAGTACCTGGTTAGCGTGGAATTGTACATCTAAAAAGAAAACTAAAGTTTAAGATCCAGATTTATCCGACGCTTCTTATCACGATCATTATCATACCAGTTTAACTTGGAAATGATAGGTTCAATTTTTTGTTCGAAGGATAATAGTTGGTCAATTAAATCATTGGTTGTTCTGGCAGTAAAGAGGATATCTTTAATGGGTTTTGAAAGGAACCCATTTCTCCTAGCATCTTCAAGAATCACAAAAAGAAAGTCAAAAAGTCCATCAACATTAAACAACCCAATTGGTTTTTGGTGTATGTTCAAGTTCGCCCAATCGTGCCCAAGCCATCTGGCAAAGCAATAAAAACATCAGCATGGTTAATCATTTCAACAAGTTGTTTGGACATACCTAACACGATGCATTCCTCTTTGTTTGATTGTCCGATAAGATTTGTGTCCGCCAAAGGTTTTAGAATGATCCCCAAAACTTGACTATCTCCTTCTTGTACGACCTTTGAAACGTACCCCATTAGTCCAAGATTGCCACCGCCATATACTAAGTGCATATTACATTTTGCCATGACTCTACCCAATTCTTTCGCTGTCTCAACAAATTCTAGTTTAGATCCAGAACTAGTTCCGTAAAACAAACAGATGTTAATGACTAGTCTTCTTGAAGTTGCTTCCATTTGTTTTCCTTTACTCTCTCTTTAATCTGGATGTGTTGAAGAGAGCAATGACAACCTGAATTTATAGATCCTGAGAAAGGGTGAGTAATTATTACACTATAACCTGCCAAATGACAATTATTAGCTCAACAGTAAAATAAATCGTGAAAGTCAAAAAGTCTGGATCTTGTCGGCGAAAATAAAAGGAATCAAAATAAAGAAAATCACAATTATTAAATAAAGACAAAGAAATCAAAACAATAATATGTACAGGTAGTAATGGCTTGAATGACCTCTATGGGTCAGGGACAAGCTTCCCATCCAATTTTCTTATAAATTGGCAAACATGGTCTTTTAAAGTCAAATTCCCGAGACTCAATTGTTGTCTTTCTCTTTGAAACTATGTATGTAAATTACGAATTGCGTGATAGACATATCCACTGGATGTTTCTAAAGAGTCAATCATATGTCATCTAATGACTCCTTACTCATGACATCCCTAATGAATTTTATTTTATCTTCGCGGTTATCAAACACCATTCCTAAAGAACGACAATGAGTATTGCATGTATAGCGTGCACATTTATAATAAACATCTAATCGTTTAGCTCTTCTTTTCTTAGCATATGTGCTTTTTCCTAAACCAGGCAGAAATGGAATAAAAGAGTTAGATGACTCAACTGCCAAGCGAACTCGTGCTTCAATTATCCAAAGAATAGCACTAGGAATACCTTTGATTATCAGAAGTTTCATTCTTTCAATACGTGTTTTGTATACTTTCATTAGAGAGTTTTGAGGGAGAGAAGGAAAATACTTGTGAAGTTTTGTGAGAGTGTCTTCCATCCTGTCTGTGATTTTTCCTACAAAAATAAAACACACAAAAGAAAAAACACAATATCTCAATATATACAGAATTTACGTGGGTTGCCTTCCTTCTAGCGCTAATTTTAACGTCTTCAGCTATACATGATTGCCCGAACGTTAGGCTGGATCTGCCAGTGTGAGACTCTCTTTTTGTCGCTCAAATGATTCTCTTTAATAGTGTTTGACACGTTGGCTATTGATCTTGAATGTGTTATTGGAGTTGGGGTTATGTATCTCAACTACTCCATATGGTAGCACTTGGGTAATCACAAATGGACCTGACCATCTTGATTTCAGCTTGCCAAAGAAAAGTTTGAACCTTGAGTTTTATAACAACACCTGCTGCCCTGGTTCCAGTTTTCTGTGCACTATTTTCTGATCATGCCACTTCATTGTCTTTTCTTTGTACAATTTGGCATTCTCATAAGCATGGAGGCAAATTTCCTCTAATTCATTCGGTTGTAAGATTCGTTTCTCCCCCGCTGCTTGCAGATCAAAATTAAGCTTTGTCAGTGCCCAGTGCGCTTTGTGTTCGAGTTCCACAGGCAAATGGCATGCCTTTCCAAACACTGGTCGGTATGGAGACATTCCAATTGGTGTCTTGAAAGCTGTCCGGTAGGTCCATAATGCATCATTCAATTTTTTGGACCAGTCCTTCCTTGTTGAACAAACAGTTCTCTCCAAGATTCTATTGATTTCTCTGTTGGAAACTTCAACTTGACCACTTGACTACATATGGTAAGCAGTCAAAACTTTATGAGTAACTCCATATTTGGCTAGGAGAGCATCAAAGTATTTGTTACAGAAGTGTGTTCCACCATCACTGATGATTGCCCGAGGTGTTCCAAAGCGAGTGAAAATATTTTTCTTGAGGAAATGTAAAACCACTTTGTAATCATTCAATGGTAGTGTTGTTGCTTCAACCCATTTGGAGACATATTCTACTGCAACCAGAATGTACAGGCTTCGATATGATTGAACAAAAGGTCCCATAAAATCAATCCCACATACATCAAATATCGCCACTTCGAGAATGCTTTGAAGAGGTCCTTTATTTCTTCTCAAAATATTTCTTGTTCTATAGCACCTGTCACATTGAAGAACGAATAAGTGAGCATCTTTAAACAAGGTGGGCAAGAACAAACCTGATTACAGAACTTTGGCCACAGTTTTGTCTCCGCTGAAGTGTCTGTCATATGGAGATGAATGACAATGTTGCAGGACACTATTGACCTCCCCCTATGGTATACAACGACGTATTAACTGATCAGCACAACGTTTGAATAGGTACGGCTCATCCCAGACATAGTGCTTGAATTCTTTGAAGAATTTCTTTCTCTGCTGATGTGTCCATTCCAACGGCCATTTCTCCGATACTATGTAGTTCACATAGTCAGCATACCATGGGATTTCCTATTTCTTGATGGCAAACAACTGTTCATCTGGAAAAGTTTCTTTGATTGTCAGCTCAGTGCCATTTGTACCTCCATTTACGAGTCTTGACAAGTGATCTACCACTTGATTTTTTGTCCCCTTCCTGTCTCGAATCTCCACGTCAAATTCTTATAGTAGAAGCACACAACGGATCAACCTGGGCTTGGTGATAAGTGCATGAATGTATACTTAGAACACTGCTAACTCGACTTTATAATCATATGTTTTAATCTTAATTAGAGTCATTTTGTGCTTTGTTATTAGGAAGCAATGGAACAAGAAGAATGAAGCAAATACACATGTTTAGGACCATACGGGCACATCAGAGGCCCGTGGAAGCATCGAAAACAGGACGCGTAGAACCAGTGAAGAAATTCATTGGAGCCGAGGCGCTTGCGCACTCTCCATACAACATGGCTGTAGCTTTGGCGCCCCGACGTCCAAAGACTAGAGCTATGGCGCCCCGGACACCCCAAAACTTTGATTTTTGACATCTTTGATGTGTATTATGATTCCGAGGCCTCCTTATATAAACCCAACTTCTTCCAAACCCTAAAAAAAAAATCATAGAGAAACAAATGAGAAACACACACAAAGAGCCACAAACACAAGATTGAGAGAGAAGAATGAAGAACTTCAAAGACAAGCATGCCGTTTCTCTGATCTATTCAGGCTATCTCTCTATTCCGCATAGAGAACTAATCTCCTAGGCAAAGCTAAGGATGAACTCTTGTATTTGAATTTCTATGTTTATGTTGTTGATTCTTAAAATACCTTTTTAACGTTTAATACAATTGATGGCTGTTGTTCTTTATTATCTTACGATTTTTGAGCCCAGAGATTGTGTTTTGTCAACTCTCATATAGATCTAGTCATGCTTCTTCCATGTGTGATTTATGAATCCAGTTTTGACTGGTAAAGTTATTTTATGTGTTGGTCTTCTGCTGTAATATTGCCTGAGGGTATATTATCGACGTTAGATAGCTCATAATGATGACTTTTGTGTGCTGTTAACATAGAGAAAATAATCATTGATTAACTTAGAATTGAATATATGTAGAATTGAATATCCTCCGACTGTTGGTTTGGGATGTGAAACTTTCAGTTGAGTAATAACAATAATCAATAACTGAATATATGAGTTTGATACAAGAGGGATTCCCGATGCTTTGCCATATCTCTCTACTCATATTCCTAAGAATTTATCTATAGTTTTTATCTTATTTTACCAATCAATCTATCTCTTTCTGCCTTAGTTATTGCTAACATTTTGTATGAGTAAACCAATTCTTTGTAACCATCTCTCTGAGGAATCGACACCCCAACTATACTGTGATAACCGCAAGTAACCGTAAGTACTTTTTTGGCGTAATCAATATTTAGTGCCATTGCCGGAGAGACGGTTTACAATCTAAAGGAGCAGGTTTTCTTGGTCAAACACAAAGCGGTAACTTTTTCGTTCCTTATTTAAATTTTTGTTATTTTTATTTATTAATTATATATTTACTTATTTTATTTCAATTTTAGTTTTAGTTAGATTTTAATTTTTAATTTACTCTTTTTATTTATTTATTTATTTATTTTTGTTTCTTGTTTTACTTGAGTTTAATTGCATGCTTAGACTTAAGGATCGGTTGGGTAGATTTGCTAGAATAGAATATAAAGATTCAAGTTCAGATTCAAAACACATATTTGAAAATTTTTTTCCACACCATCTGCGTCTAGCGCACATAATATGAGTGATTACGAGAGACCACCCATGAGGACTCTTGAAGAGTACTTCCACCGAACTCACACAGCTACACCTTCGTGCATCATGTTTTCTCATAATGCACCACACATAGATTTTAAACCTGGGATGATACAGTATCTCCCAACCTTCCATGGTTTGGAGAACGAGAACCCTTATGTGCACATTAGGGAATTTGAAGAGGTTGTAGGAAGCTTCCATGACCGGTTTGGGACCACTGTTATAATTAAACTTAAGTTCTTCCCTTTTGCCCTTAAGGATAGAGCTAAAAGCTGGTTATACTCTTTAAGACCAAGGTTAATAGGATCATGAGACGAGATGACACAGACATTCTTTAACAAATACTTCCCACACCATAAGACGAATGCCTTGAAAAGGCAAATCTCCACCTTCTCCCAGAGAGACAGTGAAACCCTTTATCAAACGTGGGACAGGTATAAGGAGATGTTAGCTAGTTGCCCTCACCATGGGTATGAGAGTTGGTGCTTAGTAAGCTATTTTTATGACGGACTAACCCTAGAGAGTGCCAATTCGTGGAGACAATGTGCAATGGTGAGTTCATCCGAAAGGACCCTGATGAGGCATTCGAGTACTTAGATGACCTAGCTGAAAAATCTCATACTTGGACTGGACCTAATGCTATAGATAGCACTGATAGGACACACCATCCTCATTCTAGTAGAGGCATACACCGCTGCAGGGAAGAGGATAGTCTTAGGGCACAAGTTGAGCTATTGACTAGAGAGTTAGGATCCTTAAAAGCTAGAGATAGCAAGACTATGCATGCAGACGCCCACCTGGAACCCCATGAGTGTCTTGTATATGGTGAGATGAGGGGGACATATGAGGAAAAATATAATAACTTTGGGATGTACAAGAAGCCATACACACCTTATTCAGATACCTATAATCCTGGTTGGTGGAACCATCCCAATCTTAGATGGAAACATGAGTCCCATCAGCCTACTCAAGCACCACAAAATAGGAGTTACAGTGCTCCTCAGTTTCCCACACCCGCCGCCCCTAGAAATTCTTTAGAAGACAGTGTGTATGCATTTATAGAGGCCCAGAGTAAAACAAATCAAAGGTTTGAGTCGTTGATAGCTCATGTTTTTTAGGATAATAAGAAAATTAAGAGTCAAATATCTAAGTTGACTAATGTCATGAGTGTACAAGAACCAGGAAAATTTCCATCTCAAACTCAACCAAATCCACAAGGCCAACACATGGCAAAGGTTGATCATGAAGCAGCCAATGTAAAGGGTATTAATGATATATTCACTAGGATTGGTAATGAGGTAGGGAGACAGGACACGTCAACCACCATAAATGACCCCAAAGACAGTGGTATAGGTACCCCTCAGGAAAAATAAGAGACACATTTCCAAGTTAGAGTATATTTCCCGCAGGCACTTAGGCCTATAGTGAGAGCCCCAGACCCAAATGGTGAGATCCAAGAACACCTGAAGCAAGTAAAGATTAACCTTTCGCTGTTACATGTGATCAAACAAGTTCCTACATATATGAAGGTTTTGAAGGATCTATGCACCATGAAGAGGAAGCATAATGTGAAAAAGACAACAATTTTACAGAGCAGGCTAGTGCAGTAATTGAACAGTGGACTCTTGCGAAATATAAAGATCCAGGATGTCCCACTATCACCTGCCACATTGGCACAAATGAGTTTGGTCAAGCGTTATTAGAATTAGGTGCTAGTGTTAACCTCATGCCATATTCGATCTATGTGCAGTTAGGGCTTGGTGAGATTAAACCTACATCTGTAGTTTTACAGAGACCGATCCATTAGAACACCACGAGGAGTAGTTGAGGATGTTTTAGTTCAAATTGATAAATTCTACTACCCTGTTGACTTCTTGATTTTAGATATATAATCTGTGGTTGACACTGAGTCGAAAATTCCACTCATCTTAGGTAGACCTTTTTCTTGCTACAGCTAATGCACTTTTTAATTGTAGGAATGGTCTCATGAAATTGTCATTTGGAAACATGACAATGGAAGTGAATATCTTCCATGTTGAAAAACAACCACGAGAAGATGACGAGTGCCATTACATATACATGCTAGACACGGTCTTACCTGTAATAGCCTCTGCATACCATACAACTAACTCTCATGAGCTGGACCTTATCCCAAAGAACCGTAAAAGGAGGAAAATGAGAGTTAGTGCTCAATTGAAGATGATACCTTGAAAGCTAAAAAGGAGGTTGAACCAGTTGATAAAATCTCAGTCATCAGTAAACCCTAGCGGATCAATGGATGAAATATTGTAACCAGCCAGGACTTTTGTTTCATGCCTTCATCAGTTCACTACATGGAAACCACCATGACAATATTAAGTGGTTACATCTGGTTGAAGACGTTAAACTTAGCGCTAGCGGGGAGGCAACCATTGCATCTGCATTTATTTATTTTATTCTATTTTATTTTATTTACTTCAGTGTTATTTTATTGTATGCTAATTATATATTTATTATTTGCATGAGTAATTATAAAGGTGTCAGCACAACTTAATCAGCCACACAACTAAAGTCTCACCAGCAGGAACCTGATCAACTCCATGCCTGGTAGTGTTGTTCCTTAATCTTTTTTCTTTATATTTATCTTACATTGAGGACAATACAAGTTTTAAGTGTGGGGGTGTATGCGTGCGCATGATAATACATGTTTTTTTGTTATAAAAAAAATGGTTTGTTTGTTTATTTTAGTCCTTAATAGTAAAACATAGTCCAATGATGATATTGTTTTCTTTAGGGTGAAAACTTAGAAATGATAAGTTATGTAATGTACTTTTATCTAATGTATTGAGCAATTGTCTAGGTTAGACTCGTAAGCACTTAATTATGGATTTTTAGTAGTGAGAACCTAGGCTATTGGCAAAGTGACTAGTTGAAGAAATTGCATGTCGATGAATGATCGTTTGCTTAGATATCTATCCTGATTTTCTAGTGTCATGATGTGTGGTATGATTGAAAATGAAAAGAAAAGTCTTAGAAGAAAGAAATTAAACCACCTATAACCGATAAGCGTGAAGCTACCTATGGGCGAGTATCAGGACCACCATGAGGAGAAATGCTAACTTAAAGGGTAGGTGTGTTGAAAAAGGAAAAAAAAAGTTCAAAAAGAAAGAAAAGAGAGACAAGAAAAGAAAAAAAAAAGAAAATCATATCATACTGAGCACAGAAAAGCAACTACATAACATAATTGAGATATCTAGGTTGGTTTGACCCATCGGATCCCAATTTTTAAACAAAATCATTGAGTTAGCTTACCTAAGAATCAAGTTGTGAATGAACCTTTACACACACACACACACACTGTGAGTCTGGCTTAGATAATTTATTCAAAGACTTGGATTTGAGTTACGTTGAGTACTTTGAAAGTTCTTTGATTTCATTGCTAGACATTCTTTGAGGATGATAATATGTGTAGCTATTAGGACTATTTCATTTTGTTATTTTTGCATGTGTTTTGAATGACGTTTGTGGGTGTCGTCGATGTAAGCCCTCACAAGACTATAACTCGTCCACTAGGGAAACCTATGGGTTTAAAGGCTTGTTGCATACGCTAAATGCAATCGTGATCCCTAAGAAAGTGGCTTAGTTAGTTTTATTTATTTAGTTCTTATTTTATTTTATGCTTGAATTGATAGGGACTAGCAATAAGCTGGTTGAGGGTTGTGATAAGTGCATAAAAGTGTACGTAGAACACTGCTAACTCGAATTTATTATCATATGTTTTAATCTTAATTAGAGTTATTTTGTGCTTTGTTATTAGGAAGCAATGGAAAAAGAAGAATGAAGCAAATACACATGTTTCGGGACCATACGGACGCATCGGAAGCTTGCGAGAGCATCGAAAATATGATGCACAGAACCAGTAAAGAAATTCTCTGGCACCGTGTCACCCAACTTCTTGGCGTCGCGGCGCTTGCGCACTCTCCATACAACATGGCTGCAG